>SKCR01036921.1:0-116796 GCA_019454045.1 Zanthoxylum bungeanum | reverse complement strand
ACCTTATTTTAAATAGGGATTTTCCGCTAAAGATGTATTAATTTTTTAATTAAATTAAAAATATAAGCATGCATTAAAGTCAAGATTAAAGTCAATATTGAATTTTAAAGGCTTTATCATATATCGGGGTTCCAGAATCAGACTCGCTCTGATACCATTTTTGTGGGATTTTATTAGGATTACAAGGTTAGCGCAGCGGAACGCGGAAAAATGATTTCTCCGATTTCAAAATTTTTCTTGGAACAATTAAATAAACTTATTTATTTAATTAACCAATACTTAAATTATGAAATAACCTAATAAGAAATCATATTCTTTTAATTACAAAATTACCCCAAACTTTTGCAAATTAATTATTTTAGTTTTAAATATGTCAATTACATATTTAATTAATTCCAAATTAATCCCAAAATAATTTTTACAAGTTTGCTACAAACACAGAAAATATTTTCCAGATATTGCCACTGCCCAGAGTTTTCTGGAATTTACAAAACAGCCCGGAATTTTCATTAATTGCAATTTGTCCCAATTGTTTCAACAACTGTCAAGATCAAATCCAATTAATCCCAAATTTTACATGCATCAAATATACATCAAATTAAAGCTTATATATGAAAAGCCCCAAATTTGATATTAAGAACCCTAAATTTCACAAATCACTCAATTGGGGCAATTACACATAAATTATAAAAATTCAATTCTTCAATCTTCATCCTACAACCACTACACCAATTAATTCACCCATCAGAAATTAATCAAGAACAATTCTAGGCTAATTATGAAAGGCTAATTAACTCTAGAATAGCAACTTTAATTTCTAATTAATTTATAAGCTTAATTACATTAATAAGCAAATAAGTTATTCTACATCCTTAAAACACATCCAACAAACATCCAACAAATTTATTACAAACTAAAAGAGTAGAGAACATGAGCTTAACATCACAAATTGAAGTAAGAAATATGGAAACAATTTTCATGAAGAAGAAAAGTGAAATAACTTAAAAAATCCAATATTGCTTGATTCTTTTTTCCTTTTCTTTTTGCTCTCAATTCTCTCTTTGTAATTTTGTTGAAGTGTTGTAAGTGGGTAAAAAAATCAAAACATTTTGATATACACAATACACCTTGGTTGAAATTTTGAAATCAAAAATAAATATTTATACTTTATTTTTGTTTTAATTCAATTGGCACACAATTTGGCTTAATTAAAGTAACACTTTAACTTTAATAAAGTGGTCAAAATGTGTTCCAATTAGAATAAGCCATTTCCAATTTCATAAAGTTGAAATCATTATTTAGATATTTATTTTATAAATTAATTTAATTATTTAACAATTAAATAATTAATTAATAAATTAAATATCTTGAATATATGTATTATATTTACAATAAATATCTCAAATACATATATTAATGATATAAGTCAAATATCACAATTTGATATTTTATTAATGTGTATTTAATAAAATCAAGTATTAAATAAAATACACATCAATATTAGAAATGACCGATAGGTCCCGATTGCATGTATTTTTCGTTTAACCATTAAACGAGTTATAATAATCAGTATTATTCATAACAGTTGCCCTAGTGCTCTACGAGTAAATTTCATTAGTGAGACTCTCTAGATTCAGGCATATCCGTCACGAAATCAAATTACGTGTCCATAATTCACCCACCCGTAAATTATGACGAACACGGATAAACTCATTGAATCATACAGGTCGAGGTCACTGCATACGTTTAATCTATCCGTCACAGGTATCCGATTAATCCAGAGAATATAGATACAAACGTCAAATCTCTATAGATATAATCACATCGACGTTTCTATTAGCAATCCCTTAAATAACATTAGAACTAATTTCTAAAGTGTACCATGGGCCCATGAATTTAACAGATTGCTAATACCATATTGAATACCTATACTCTGTACACAGAGCTGACAGATCCTATCTTGATACACACAGGATATCTGGAGCATCACTCCCACACCCACGAACAGGCGGAGGTCTGATCTAAATAGATCGGTGACGTGACTGCCATCTAAGTGTGGATGATAACTCATATATCCACAGTGATATCTCAAGTCAAAGAATCACTATGCTCACTCAACCCGAGAAGATTCTTATTGACGTTGGTGTACCATCCATTAAGAATCTTCGGTGAGTCGTTCAGTGTTTATCCGCTATAAATACCTACACATCTATACAAGTCTCCAAGACTCATAGTTCACTGAGAAACCATCGGAATCCAAGATTCCAATATACGACATGTATCTGTCTCTACGGGTTTACTTTACTGACCAAGTAGTGTAAACCTTGACCGAGAACTGTCTAAGAATGACAACGTCATGATACAACTCAATGTCAGTTGCGACGCTTTTGCAACAGTATCATAACTAATCATTCTAAAGTCGGTTACGTCTTTACCATATTAAAGAAGAAGTTATATAAAAGAAAATGTTCATTTTATTCATAATAAAACGTTACATTAGTATTTACATAGAAATACATAATAAAATTAGCGATCGGAGCACCAACCCTAACCAAACTGTAATGGAACTACGCAATTAATAAAATGAAAAGACCCTTAGACATCTTCCGTATAAGTTTAATAGGATGTCGGAATCATTTACAAAGTATCTGATACTTAATGATTTTGTTGTTTTCTTATTGAAGAAAATTATCCTATAACTTATAGTGGGAGCGATATTTGATATCGATTCCGGAACTTAGCATTGAACCATAGATCCAAGACTGTTCATGGCTTACTACGATCAAGTTTTGAACTTGATTAAGCATTCATTATGAATAGTTCATAAAATGTGCAAATTGTTTGCGCAACAAAAGCAAAGTGAGCTCGATAAAGGTTTGACCTTTATAGTATGACAGTGAGAAAGTTATACTCAATAGTCTATTGTAGATTCTGAGGAAGCTTGTCTTTTGTCGCACTGATTGAACAATAAAAGATGTATTGGTTAATGTTGATATTAAACCGTGTGTTTTGGCTAAAGAATGCATAGTGGCGTTCTTGAGTGATTTCTTCGAATGAGAGATCCGTTGTGATTTCTTGGTTCGAATAGTTCATTCTAGAATGGCCCTAGAGTTTGTGTTCTGCTAAGATCACAGTTTGATATACTATCTTATGGAGCTTATTGTAGACTCAGATAAGCTTTCCGGAAATCCGTGTTCTCTGATTTTGATATCAGTCAGATTGTTTGGTTTTATCGAAGTGTAGAGAATACGTTTTTGTCAGTAGGGTCAGTGGGAGCGTACAAATTTCTTTCTACTATTATATATCCCAAGTCTTCTTTTCTCCGTGTAGCAGTGAGAGCAGTCTCTGTTATATTTGATATAAAGTTTTCTATAAGAAATAAAATTGAGAGACTTGTGATATACTCCCATTAGTCGCGCATTAGATATGATCTAATAAAGGATACAGAGAGACTATTTGTATAACAGTTAGTATAATTGTTTGACAATTAACGTGTCTTTTATGTATATAGTATTCATCTTTCGTAATGATGATTCCTTGTCGAAAGATATATTGATTGGAATCTCTAGTCAATCTTATGCTCATAGGATGATGGCGTAATGAATACTGTATTATGTGCGATTATAGATGTCAATTTAATCGTAATTGTTGCAAATTATTTTGATATGCTGCAGACCATAAGATGGATCTTGAAACATGTTCTTTGTGATCTTTGAGATATTAAGAACTAGTTTCTTATTCATGGAGAATTTTGTCAGCAACCATAAGGTCAGATTAGTTTTGATCCTAATTATGACATTATAAAGTCAGAAAAGATGCAATGGGAGTGTCACCGTTGATTCTACTGAATCAGTGGAATCAGTTGTAACTTATGAAATATTGACTTATGAAGTTGCATAGTGACCATATAGATTAGAAGTTTTTATATTAGCATAGTGCTTGCGGCTGTCTTAAAGTATTTGGATTTGATCTCTAAATACCTAGACAACTCAGTAGCTATAACACAATACTGATATTCATCTGATTCATATTCTTGTAGAATTTGGATTATGCAAAATATGAATGATGCCTGTTAAGGAAAACGATTGAGTTTGTTAGACGAACTCAATTTATTAAAAGCAGGCTTACTTGTTGTTACATACCTCTTGAGTGCTGGTGAGCTCTTGAGGGCCATGAGTATGCGAAACACATTAAGAATTGTATAGGATACCATGGATTAGTACTAGAGTAAGTGGGAGAAATTGTTAGGGTTGATGCTAGGAGTGCCAATCCAGATCGTATTTATGTCCGATTCATAAATACGAGCAATTGTATTTTCCATAATATTACTAATTTTATGGTAGCACCCTTGTCTTTTATACGCTTATTCGATTTAATTGCGATTAGATATCTGATTATGATTAGATCGGAACTGAATCTGGTTCAGTGATACGTGTATATTATACAAAGACCCTAGGATTTACAGTATAGTGTGCAGTTACAACGTAGTTTGTAATTGACATTGGGAAGCACACTATTAGTTGTATATCCTTAAATAAAGTTCCTGATCAAGATTTGTTAACATGGGTCGGTTAGTAAAATCCGCTGAGACCAGTACATGTCGTATATCGTGACTTGGTTCGATGGTTTATCCCAGTGAACCATGAGTCTCAGGAGACTCATATATACATGTAGGTGTTTATTTGATAAGACACTGAATGACTCACGGAAGATTTCCAAATAGATGGTACACCAACGTCAATTGGAACCTTCTCGAGTTGAGCGAGCATAGTGATCATTTGACTTGAGATACCACAGTGGGATATATAAGTTATCCTCCACACTTTGATGGCAGTCACGTCAACGATCTATTCATGATCAGACCTCCGCATATTCGTTGTGTGTGGACTGATGCTCATGATGTCCAGTGCGTATCAAGATAGGATCTGTCAGTCCTGTGTATGGGACATAGGCATCCAGCATATGTTTGTGATCTAGTAAATTCATGGCTATGGTATAACTTCGGAAATCAATTCCGAGTGTTATTTAGAGATCATAAACTAAAAGTAGACTGTATTATACCGAATGGATTTGACATTCTCATCAATATCCCAGGTATAATATGGATGGCCTGTGACAGAGTGATTATACATATGCAATGATCTCGGCTTGCATAGTTTAGCGAGATTATCTGTGGTCATAATAATTCATGAGTGGGTGAATTATGGACATGAAATTGGATTTCATGACGGATAAACCTAAACTTAGAGAGTCCCACAATATGAAGTGTACTCGTTGAGCACTTGGGCAATGCGATATGAATAATACGGATTATTCATAATACTTCAATGGATTAAATGAGTTAATCCGGATCATTTAATCGGTTAAACGATAACACATGCATTAAGGGATTTTGTCCGCAAATAGTTATTGTGTATTTGTATTTAATACATAATACGATTAGATACACATTAATTATTCGTGAAATGAGATTTTGACACATGCCATAAATATATGTATTTGTTATTTAATGTAAATAAAATACATATATGTGTGTAAATTAATTGTTTAATTATTTAATAGTTAAATAATTAAAATTAAAGCCTTATCCATTTATCATCATTTGAATGATACATGGTGAGATTTAATTGTAGCAAATGGCATGCATTCAATAAGCTTTTTATATGTCCTAATTTGATTGGCTAATATAAAGTGTAAATGGTTTTTAATTTGATTAAATTTTGCAAATGACAAAAATGCCCCATTTACTCCAATTTTAGTTCATTTATAAAGAAGAAAGAGAAATTATTTTTTCATCTTCTTCTTTATAACCTCACTGCCGAAAGAACTCAAAAAAAATGAGTCACAAATTGTTTTGAAGATTATAAAAAGAATTGAAAGAAAATCAAGGAAAAAATCTATGGATACAAGGGATTAAAGGTAATTATTTGTACCCCAAGCTTAGAAAATTTAGTTTTTTGTTCGTTGATGATCTAGAAATGTTCTAGGGTTCTTTAAATTCTGAAATTTTGGGGCTTTGGTTGTGGATGTTGGAATCGGAAGTCATTAGCATGTGTGAAGTGTGTTTGGAAGGAATTATTATAATTTAGTTCCAAATTATTCAATTGTTGAGGAGTTTCCATTCTAGAGTTTTTAATCCACTCTAATATAGCATAGAATTTTTCTAGAGTTGTTCATGTGTGGTGGGACTCATTTGGTGTTCAGATTAATTGATTTAGTCTTGAAATTTTGGATTTAAAGCATGAAAAATTAGGAATTTCAATTTGCTGATCATATTATGTAAAACTGGAAATTATGGGATGTTTTTGATGTCATATGAATGTAACTGATGTGTTTTGGGAGTTGGCACAATTTCCAGAAAGTGTTTCCGACTTGAAATAAACGAAAACGACCAAAAACTGCATTACCAAATGGATTTTGAGCCAACCGGGTGACGGCTGTCCAAATAGTGAATTCGTCATTGTTTGGGCAGCACATGAACTGGCCCGACACTATTGGAGCTGACCTGGGTAATTTCCATAAGTTTCGGGAGGTCGGTTCGGTCAAAAAGGCATTTTGCTTCATTTTATGGAAAATCGGTTTTCGTAAAAGTTTCGCGAATCTTCAACTATGTTTATATCAATATTTGATATTGAATATATAGGTTTAGGTGAAATATGAATAAATTATTCATATAAGATATTGAATAATTTATTTTGGTATTTTGAAAAAGTTTTAAAATACAATTTCGCCTGAACCGCGCTTCCGCTGCGCCCCATCCCCCAACACCCCAACATCAAGTAGCTTCAAAGAAGAACAAACATGGTTAGTGGCTCCAGAGTCAATAATCCAGGCGGATTTATCATCCTCCACTAATAGAGATTCGATAACGAGTAAATCATATTTACATGTTTCCTTTTTCTCTTTCAGCTCAGCAAGGTATTTAGGACAATTCCTTTTCCAATGCCCCTTCTTGTTGCAGTGGAAACATTTTCCCTTGGGCTTGGAATCCTTGGAGCCTTTCTTATTCTTCTTCTTCATGGGATTTGCCTTAGCCTTCCCAGTGCTATTCTTCTTCATCTTTGCAGATTTAGAAAATTCAGTAACATTTGCCTCAGCACCAGACTTACGAGGATCCACAAGTATGGACTCGTAATGGGTGAGCTCATTAAGCAGTTGGGTCAAAGTAAAAGTCAACTTGTTCATAACATAAGTGCTTTTAAACTACAGGAAAATCTTCGGAAGAGTTTCCATAATCATGGTCACCTGGCTACGCTTGTCAATACGAGCTTCATGGGGTTTTAGCAGTGTCGAGATAGGTCATCATCCTCAAGACGTGCTCTCGGACTGATGTCCCATCCTTCATCATAGTAGTCATCGCTGAGACCATGGCCTCATGGCGTTGACGCTCCGAAGGCTACCCAAACATTCCCTGCAATGACTCAATCATCTGAGATGCTAGAGCCATAGGTTCATGCTTTGCAGCAAGAACCTCAGACATCCCTGCTAGCAAGTAGCAGCAGGCTTTCTCATTTGCTGCGACCCATTTCTGGTAGGTATCGCGCATAACTTGGCCAGCATTTCTGGCCGGCTCGGGAGGACTCTCCTCCGTCAAGACAAATTTTAGGTCTTCACATACTAGGATAGCGTTCATGTTACTTTTCCACTTAACATATTTTTCTCCCGTTAATTTATCGTTTGAGAGTATGGAAATAATTGGAGAAACCATGGCTGAAAAATAAAATAAACATGCAGTTAACATTCATTCATCGCATATTAAAATCATCAAATAATTTAGGCATAAAATTAAACATGATGCATGAACCATGAATAATGAATTAGAAACCTAAGAGGATTACTATGCCACAGAAATCTATCATCCCACAAGTAAGTGCCGCTGTAGGGTAGGTCAAGTACTTGCATGATAGATCGAGACAATCTCAGTCGATTAATATATGCAGGAATAACTCTTATTCCTATATTAAACAACTACTATTTCATTCGATCAAGGAATTTTATTAACAGTTAATTATCCCTTTGTAAGTGTGACCCGCCATTTCGGGATTCTTGGATTTAACGAGTGAAGTGCCGCCGTAGGGTAGGTCAGATCACAAGATACATCTAGAATCCATATCCTCTCGGAATCCAAACCTGATATTGACCCAAAATGGACACCATCCGTAGGGGGACGAAAGCAAAGCAGTCTCGAGGTGTCTTTTGAATCTCACGTTTTCGGACTAACAACGGAGATCGCGGGATATACTGTCGTATATCTCTCCCACTCACTATTTTAAAATTAAGGTTTCTATCTATAAAATATCTAATATTTTATTTTAACTAGAGTGGATAAATTTATGGCGACTAAATCATAACTTTTATTTACACTAGTTTAACATTAGTGACCTAACCAATTTTAACTCTTAAAATTTTATTTCTAATTTTCCATTAATCTCTACTAATAATATTACTCAATTAAACTAATTTAATTAGAGTGGTATTAGTGACCTATCATATTTTAACTCTTAAAATATTATATACTAATAGGTTTAAAATTTTAGAATCCTAAAATGGTCAAGATTTATATTAAACTATTTAATTAATCTTAATGCGTTATAAACTCCAATGGTACGTGGAATTGTTTCCCGAGTGCAGACTATATTACCGTCCACTCGGATTCGACTATGGAATTTATATTCGGGTTTCCATCCTATATACCAATGGAATTTATTATGCACTAATTAAGCCCAATATATATTAGAATTCAAATTTTAAACCATAAATCCAATTAATTGATTTTCATGCATATCATATTCTAATTTAAACACTTTAAATTAAAAAAAAAAAATCATATTTCATGTCTATAATGATAATGCATCTATGACATGTTATGGCATGTAAAATGCAAGAGTAGGCACCCTAAGCTATATGACACATTATTCAAACAATTCGAAATAAACATGCATATAATATAAAAATTATTTTGCACTAACCGGGGTCTTATTTTTCCTATACTAATCTAATTAGTACATCAAATATACCAAGGCATCCTTTGGTCTTCAAATCCCGCTTCAAGGTTGTGTTGGCTCCTTTTGCGACTTCGGTGTTCCAAATTACAATAATTGAAATTTTACATTGGAAAATAAAATTAAAAAAATTGTAAATAATGGCTTATGGCCTTACATCCCAAAAAAAAAACGAACTACAAATATAAGAGCCGGAAAAATTTACGACCAATGCAAAATCCATTCATCACATGAAATAATAAAAACATTAATCATATGAATATTATTTTGTGCCCACTCATCTAAACATGCATATCATATTTATAACTCATATAAATTTATAAAAAAAAAACAGAAACTTTAAATGAAAAAGAGAAGGGTTAAGAACACTTTTCAACCTCGCTCTCGATGCCAATTGTAGGAAACGCTTTCCTAGCGCAGCGGAAACGTCTTAGGCTCACGGATCAGACTAGAAAATTTTTCTGCCCTTCTCCTATGAATGCCGAATGGAACCAGCAAGTATACTAAAATTTTGCTTCTGTTTTTGACAAAATTTTAGCCCCGAATAGCAGCTCAAAACTGGACTGTTTTAGCACCCTATTCGCACCCAACACACTGCATAAACAGCCCCTGAAATTAATGGATAGTAGCTATGTTTTGGTTTTAATTTTTCACTTGAAAATAGCCTCAACATATCCCCAAAACATCACAAAATATTCCCTAAAAATTCTGGATTAAAACGAAACCAAATCGGGTTCTGTTTCACCAAGCAAAGGGGCGGTAGTGAGCAATATTTTGCCTCACTACCGTGGACAAGGAAATAAGATGAAGATGAAATAAAGTTCGACACCACAAAGTCTTCCGTGTTATGTCTCGTTACCAATGAATACTTCTGCGGGTAAGACTCACAAAATAATCTCTAACGAGTTAGGGATTAAGTCACACAAACAACTTTTGTTTTGATTTTTATTTTTATTTTTGTTCTTGTTTTTCTTTCTCAACAATTGAGAGGATTTGGAAGAAGAAAAAAGGTGGCTAGGGTTAGAATGAAAGGCTTAGGCAAAAAGAAAAAATAAAATAATTTTTATACTTAGGGTTATTTGTTTCCAAAACAAAAAAAAAACCCATCCCCTCCCACTGTAGCAAGTTTCGGCCAAGGCATCTAATTTTCTTTAATTTTGTAACAAATGTATTAACTTTCCATAAAAGCAATATATGTTACAAATAAAAATTTAATACCTTATTAAAAAGGTTTAACTTCCAAAATAATGTCAAGGGTTTCCAAAACCCAAAAATTGGAATTCCTAATTTAACCTTACATTAAACAAATTTTGAATTCCTAATTTGACATTACATTAAATTATATCATATATAATTTAATACATTTATTTAAATATCATATATTTAATAAAATCATATATTAACTTTTAATTTAATGTTTTAAGTGTGACAAGATAATATTATTAATCATATTAATAATATTTATACCTTTGTGAGTATATAATTGGACTATCCAATTATACTAAATCCGCTATAGTAAATCGAGCTAGCACGAGGACCAAATGGACCTACGGTTCCGAGCTCCAATAATTTTGAAATATTAATTAAGCTCTTAATTAAATATTCTGAATTATTAACTCCGGGTTTTTCCACTAAAAACCCGAAGTTGCACTCTCATTGCCGCAGATGATATATTAAGTCGAACCAAGGCGGTGTCCATCGATATAGTCACTACATATAGATTAACCATTCACACGTATCTCGTAATCATAGCCGGCTCCAAATATCTGTTATACCCCTCTAATTATTTTTACCTTAAGTACTATTGATTCTCTAATGAATGATTTATTCACAACCATTATGAATTTTAATCTTTCTTTTCCTAATAGAAAGACTTGAGCGCTCAAATCGTTCAAGCACCGAATCAACGCTTAAGAATTCGGAAGAATCCTGTGTGTATCAGAAGGCCAGTGGAGCATGGTGGTATTTTTAGTCCTCTATGTTGACGACATCCTAATCATTGGGAATGACATAGGGATGATGTAAGGCGTCAAAGCATACCTCTATAAGAATTTCTCCATGAAGGACCTGAGAAACGATTCATATGTTTTTAGACATAAAACTCTATAGAGATAGACAGAGGAAGCTGATTGGGTTATCCCAATCAACGTACATAGATAAGATCTTGGAACGGTACAATTTTGGTAACTGTAAGACAGCAAATATACCGTTCAGACATGGGATTCATCTTTCAAAGAAGATGAGAAGGTTAGAATGTCTAACCAACCTTATGTTTCGTGTTTGGGTAGCATAATATATGTCATGTTATGTAATAGGCCTGATATCAGTTCGTTGTTATCGTAACCAGTAGATATCAGTCCAATCCGGGAAATGACCATTGGATAGCCATTAAACATATCTTGAAGTATCTTAAAGGTACTAAGGATAAGTTGATAATTTATGGAGGAGGTGAACTGCCAGTTAATGGGTATACGGATTCCGACTTCCAATCGGATCTCGATGATAGAAAGTCTACATCTAGATTCGTCTTTACCCTTAGCTGTTGTGCAGTTTGCTGGAAGAGTTCCAAACAGGGGTCAACAGAAGATTCCACCACAGAGGCGGAATACATTGCAGATTTTAAAGCTGCAAAGGAAGCTGTTTGGATTTAGAACTTTATCACAAAATTGGGAGTTTTCCCAATTATCGAGAATGCGATTCCATTATACTGTGATAATATTGGAGCCATTGCGTAAGCAAATGAACCAAGGGCGCATCAGAAGTCGAAGCATATAGAACGTAAGTAACACATCATTTGAGAGATTATGTTTTATGGGGATATTATCGTGTGCAAGGTACTGAGTGAAGATAAAATGGCAGACCCACTTACAAAGGCCATACCTCCGAAGTTGTTTGATAAACATATGGAGTCGATAGGTACTAGATACAATCGATATTGACACTAGAGCAAGTGTGAGATTTTGTTGGGGTTGGTGCTCAGAGAGCCAATTCCCGATTGTATTTCCCTGAAAATACTATTGTAAACATTTTATTATGAATAAAGTAAGCAGTTTCTGTAATACAATAATCTTTTAATATGGTAAATACGTAATAGACCTTAGGATGATTAGTCATGATACAGTTGCAAAAGCATCGCAACTGACATTGAGTTGTATCGTGACGTTGTCATTCTTAAACAGTTCCCGGTCAAGGTTTACACTACTTGGTCAGTAAAGTAAACCCGTTGAGATCGGTACATGTTGTATATTGGAATATATGATTCCAATGGTTTCTCAATGAACCATGAGTCTTGGAGACTCGTATAGACGTGTAGGTGTTTATAGCAGATAAACACTGAACGACTTACCAAATATTCTTAATGGATGGTACACCAACGTCAATAAGAATCTTCTCGGGTTGAGTAGCATTTGTGATTCTTCGACTTGAGATATCATTGTGGGCACATGAGACATCTTCCACACTTAGATGACAGTCACATCAGCAATCTATTAAGATCAGACATTCGTCTGTTCGTGGGGTGTGGACAGATCCAAAAGGTATCGTGTGTGTGTCGAGACAGGATCCGTCAGTTATGTGTACAGAGTATAGGTAGTCCATACATAATTAGCAATCAGATAAAAACCATGTGCTCGTGGTACACTTTAGAATTCAGTTCTAAGTGTTCTTTTAGAGATTACTAATAGAGATGTCGACGGGATTGTCCCTATAGAGATTTGACGTTTACATCTATATCTCCAAGATATATCCGAATACATGTGACTAAGGAATTATACATATGCCATGACCTTGACCTATATGATTCAGCGAGTTTATCTGTGGTCGTCATAATTTACGGGTGGGTAAATTATGGGCACGAAATGGATTTTATGACGGATATGCCTGAATCTAGAGAGTCTCACTATGAAATATACTCGTAGAGCACTAGGGAAACTTTTATAAATAATACTGATTATTTATAAGTCGTTTAAAGGTTAAACGAAAAATACATGCGAATGGACCTAATAGTCATTTCCTAATTTTTGTGTATTTGTATTTAATGATAGTTTTTATCAATACACATTAATTAAATGTCAAATTGTGATATTTGACTAATATCATAAATATATATGTATTTGGATATTTAATGTAAATATAATACATATATTTAAAATATTTATATTTAAATAATTATTTAATTATTTAATTGTTAAATAATTAAATTAATTAAAAATATAAATATCTTAAGTTTTGATATTTAATGGAAATACTTTTAGTTGCTTTATTTGACTTTAATAAAATTTTTAAATGGTTTGATGATGACTTATACAAGTTGATAATGCAAATTAATGAAACAAAAATTAAAATATCTAGATATTTTACCTTATACCAAATTCGGCCAAGCCCTTTTTGGAGGAGGTATATATTGTTTTGTTTCATTTAATTAGGTTTAGGGTTCATAAGTTACCAAAATAAACACAAAAGAGTTGAGAGAAAAGTTTGAAGACAAAAGGGAAAGCTTGGAAAAATCTTTAGTTTTGTAAGTTTTTCTTTAAAGCCTTCAACATAGAAAATGTTTCTAACATGCTTAGCTTCAATATGAGTTGTTAGGATGTTGTCTCTACACTTATAGTTTTTTTTATTGCTTATGAACTTGTTTGAAAGATGTATGCATGTATAATTTCCAAGTGAGCTTGAAATGGTTTCATAAGCTCTCTTTTGATTATTTGATAATCTAGTTGCCATTCTATAGTTGCTAAGCCACTCATTGAGGACCTAGAACTTTTCTTGAGTTGTTTCATGATGGTGAGACTTGTTTGGTGTGGTTTAGATTAAATTAAAGTGATGGATTTAATAGATTTGGTAAGATTTATCAATTTGAAGAAATTGTACAATTAGGGTTCTTAACCCATTCCAAATTTGGGGTTTCTCATATATGTGATGTATTATGGTGTTTATATGATGCATATAAAATTTTGAGTTGATTGGATTTGATCTTGGCATGGTTTTGAATACAAAAGGACCAATTGCAAAAATTGAAAAATCTAGGTTGTTTTCGGCAATTAGGCAAAAATTTGGGTTATTGTTGCAATCTGATTTTGATGTATTGGATATGTTGGAAATCATTTAGAATCATCCAAAATTGTATTTGACAATTTTAGGACTAAAATGATCAATTTACAAAGTTATGAGGTAATTCGGTAATTACAATGAAATTTGATTTCTTGTGTAATTTTTCAGAATTTGATAATTGGGTAATTAAATAAAGAAGTTTATTTAATTGATCCAAGAAAAATTTGAAATCGAAAAATTTTGTTTTTTTCTCTGCGTTTCCGCTGCGTTACCGGATTTTCGCTATAAAACCCCTACAGATGTGTCATGTGCCCACAATGGGTCTCACGTCGAAGAATCACAAATGCTACTCAACCTGAGAAGATTCTTATTAATGTTGGTGTACCATCCATTAAGAATCTTCTGTGAGTCATTCATTGTTTATCCGCTATAAACACCTACACGTTTATACGAGTCTCTAAGACTCATGGTTCATTGAGAGACCATTGGAATCATATTTTCCAGTATACGACATGTATCAGTCTCAACGGGTTTACTTTACTGACCAAGCAGTGTAAACCTTGACCAGAAACTATATAAGAATAACAGTGTCATGATACAACTCAATGTCAGTTGCGACGCTTTTACAATTGCATCATGACTAATCATTCTAAGGTCAATTACGTCTTACCATATAAAGAGATATTATTATATTATAGAAAATGCTTATTTTATTCATAATAAAACGTTTACTGGAGTATTTACAAGGAAATACAATAGGAAATTGGCGCTCTGAGCACCAACCCCAACAAAATCTCCCACTTGCTCTAGTGCCAATATCAATTATATCTAATACCCATATACTCCACATGTTCATCAAATAACTTCGGAGGTATGGCCTTCATAAGCAGGTCAGCTACATTATATTCACTCGGTACCTTGCACACGAAAATATCCCATCGCGACAAAATCTCTCGAATGATGTGGTATTTGCTTTCCACATACTTCGACTTCTGATGCGCCATCGGTTCCTTCGCTTGCGCAATGGCTCCAGTATAATCACAGTATAACGGAATAACATTCTCAATACTTGGGACCACTCCCAATTCTGTGATAAAGTTCCTAATCCATACAGCTTCCTTTGCAGCTTCAGAAATTGCAATGTATTCCGCCTCTGTGGTGAAATCTGCTGTTGACCTATGTTTGGAACTCTTCCAGCAAAATGTAAGTTCGTTAAGGATAAAGACGAATCCAGATGTAGACTTTCTATCATCGAGATCCGATTGGAAGTCGGAATCCGTATACCCATTAACTTGCAGCTCACTTCCTCCATAAATAATCAACTGATCCTTAGTACCTTTAAGATACTTCAGGATATGTTTAATGGTCATCCAATGGTCATTGCCTGGATTGGACCGATATCTACTTGTTACACTAACAACGAAATTAATATTAGGCCTAGTACATAACATGGCATATATTATGCTACCCAAACACGATGCATAAGGTTGGTTAGACATTCTAACCTTCTCATCTTCTGTTTGCGGACTCATCTCTTTGAAAGATGAATCCCATGACTGAACGGTAATATTTGTTGTCTTACAGTTACCAAAATTATACATTTCTAAGATCTTATCTATGTACATTAATTGGGATAACCCAATCAATTTCCTTTCTCTATCTCTATAGAGTTTTATGCCTAAAACATAGGAAGCTTCTCTCAGGTCCTTCATGGAGAAATTCTTACAGAGGCAAGCTTTGACGCCTTGTATCATCCATATATCATTCCCAATGATTAGGATGCCATCAACATAGAGGACTAAAAATACCACCATGTTCCCACTAGCCTTCTGATATACACATGATTCTTCCAAATTCTTTAGAAAACCAGACAATCTAATAATTTCGTCAAATCAAAGATCCAACTTCGTGAAGCTTATTTAAGTCCATAAATGGACTTCTTAAGCTTACATATCATACTTGAGTTCTCGCTGGATGCAAAACCCTCTAGCTGTTCCATATACATTTCTTCACCAAGAAATCCATTTAGAAAAGCCATTTTGACATCTATTTGCCAAATCTCGTATTCATGATACGCCGTTATAAAAAATGTAAAATCCTAATAGACTTAAGCATTGCTACTGGTGAAAAAGTTTCATCGTAGTCGACGCCAGGTCGCTGCGAGTAACATTTTTCTACCAGTTGGGCCTTATAGGTTTCAACCTTACCATCAGGCCCACACTTCCTCTTGTAAACCCATTTACAACCGATAGAAACAATTCCTTCAGGAAGAGGAACCAAGTCCCAAACTTGATTCTCGTGCATCGAGTCAAACTTGGATTTCATGGCACCTTGCCACATCACGGAGTCGATGTCCAACATCGATTTTCTATAGGTAAAAGGATCAGTCTCTTCAATTAAGAGAATATCGAGACTCATTTCTTGTATCAAATACAAGCGTTCAGAAGGTCTAGATACACTTTGTGACCTATAGAGTTTGTGTGTTGAAAGTTCTTCATCTACTTGAACTTCAGGTTCCTCCGTTGGCTCATTATTTTCAGGTTGGACTTCATCAAGTTCAACCTGTCTATGATTACCTCCTTCAGTCAAAAATTCTACCTCTAGAATTTTTACGAAGTGAGCTATAAACACATTTCGATGCTCGGTATCATAGAATAGATATCCCTTCGTATTCGAAAGATATCCAACAAACCTAAATTTTTGCCTTTGTGGCGAAAACGTATATTGCTGAGCCATCCTGACATAAGAAGGACAACCCCAAACCTTAACATAATTAAGATTTGGTCTCCTACTGGTCCATATCTCATATGGAGTCATAGGAACATCTTTTGAAGGAATCTTATTCAAAAGATATGCAGCTGTTAAAATAGAGTAGCCACATAAGTAATAGGGAAAATCTGTAAAACTTAACATAGATCAGACCATATCCAATAAAGTCCGATTACTCCTCTCAAACACTCCATTGTGTTGTGGAGTACTTTGAGGAGTATATTGAGTGAGAATCTCATTCTCCTTCATATAATCCATGAACTCACTGCTCATATATTCGCCGCCTTGATTAGATTGAAGCATTTAATATATTGACCAGTCTATTTTTCTACTTCATTACGAAACTCTTTGAACTTTTCAAAGGTTTCTGATTTATTTCTCATCAGATAGACACAACCATATCGTGATAGATCATCGGTAAAGGTAACGAAATATGAATAACCACTGTAAGCAGTCTGACTTAGTGGACCATATACATCATAATGTATGAGTTTCAGTAAGTTAGTGTACGGTGTCCAACACCAGAAAATGAGGCTTTGGTCATCTTACCATGAATACATGACTCACATATTGGATAAGGTTCAATGGTGAGATCTACTATCAAACCATTCATTACCAATTGGGTAAGGCGTTTAACGCCTATATGACCTCGCCTCATATGCCAAAGTTCAGTATTATTAACTACAGGTAAACTACGTTTATTAATCATAGTATTCAAAATATCTCTAGAAGTATGCAATGTGTAATGACCATGATTATTTGGACAACAAAGGATCTGAATATTATGTTTATTATATAAATACAAAGAACAGTTCTTAATATTAACATGATAACCTTATGTATCTAATACAAAAAGAGATATAATATTTGCTACACATCCAGGTACAACGTAGCAATAATATAACAAAAGGCTCCCCCTCGGCAAGGGGATCTCGCATATTATCACTGCAACTGCATCCAGAGAGCCTACACTCCCAAAACGCAACTGCATCTCTCTAGGCTTCAACTTCTTACTTTCCTTCAGCATCTGCCAAGGGGAAACCCTTCTTCTTCTTCGCTTTCGTCTTATTTCCTTTTGGCCAGGCCTGGGAAGAAGCAGAGAGTGAAATAGGTTTCGGAGGTCGAGTCGGTACTCCATTCCTTAGGTCTTCTTCCGCCGTGATCAGCATCATATGCAGTTCATGGTAGGAACAGATAGTCCCATTTATGTTGAAATACATCACAAATTGGCGATAAGAAGCTGGGAGGGAACCAAGAATGACATTTCTACCAAGAATTTCATTCAGAGGGAGATTATGTTGGCTCAGTTGATCGATCAAATATATCATGTGAAGAACATGCGAGTTCACAGCTGCCACTCGTCCAGTCGCGCATGGAAAAGTTCCATCGCAATTTTATGGACAATAATTTGTTCTTGGTTCATAAACGATTCTCTCAATCGCATCATCATAATGTATCTGACATGCCATAGTATTGCCTCTTGAGTTTCGATGCCAGTGCACTTAAGATGTATGATTTAACTTTTAAATCATCATCTTTCCAAGCTTGGAAAACTTTTCATTCTTCCGATGTTGCGTCTTCAGACACAGCAAGGGGCAGCAGACCCTCAAGTACATATCCCAACTTTTCGGATTCAAGGACCATCCTTAAATCCAAATCTCAATCAGCAAAGTTCCGAAAGCCTTTGAGTTTGTTCGTATCCAACATATGCGCTAACGGATTAGATGATTGTGCCACCATCGCAAATATATCATATAGATTATGAAAAACAGTTAGCAGATATTAAACAGTTTCAAATAATATCGAAAGCATTAACTAGATCATGGATTTTTAATCTGAAAATGCCACTCTCACTAAATCATACAATACTGTAATCCCTAAATAGAATACAAAGATTTAATAATTAAATTAAATACAAATAGTGAAAGTTGGATCCCATGAATATATTTCAGCTCACAGCTTTGGCACGTTCTCACCTACGTATATTCATCAGGTAGACAACTCATTGTCAATCACTCAATAGTGACTCTTAGGTTTCCGGTCCTGGTCGTTTCTCGTTGTAACAGTTTTGGCACGTTCACAATGAGGCGTACTAAGGTTAAACTCATCATTGATAAACTCAAACTACTTGTGTAACCCTGACAACTTTGGCACGTTCAGGATTCCGTTTTCGCTTGAATTTATCTAATATCTGATATTCATCCGGCATAAATAAATTTCTATCGGCTACACCCTCATAGCTTTGGCACGTTCTCAGATGCAGTCATAGAAAAAATATACATAAACCGTATTGACAAGACGGACCATGTAACATGCATCAAATACATAATTATCATAAAACCTTATTAATTAGGGATTTTCCGTAAAAGATGCTTGTACTTTATTTAATCAAATTAAATAAACACATGCATGCATAAAGTAAAGAATAAATTAAAAATTGAATTTAAAGGCATAATCATATCGGTTGTCCAGAATCAGACTCGCTCTGGTACCATTCTATAGGGGTTTTATAGGAAAATCCGGTAACGCAGTGGAAACGCGGAAAATCAAAATTTTTCCGATTTCAATAATTTTTCTTGGATTAATTAAAAAACTTGATTATTTAATTATCAAATACTTAAAAACTAAAATTTTACACGAGAAATCAAATTTATTAGTAATTGACAAATTGGCCCAATAGTTTACAAATCGATCATTTTAGTCCTCAAATTGTCAAATACAATTTTGGATGATTCTAAATCAATACTAAAATGATTTCCAACACATCAAAAACAAATTACAGCAAAATCCGCAAAAGAAAAATTAAATTGCCGAACAGTCCCTCATTTTTCAGTTTTTACAATTTGGTTCATTTTTTGTTCAAAACATATAAAGATCAAATCCAATCAACCCAAAAATTACTATGCATCATATACACACCATAATACATCATATATATGAAAATCCTTAAATTTGGAAAGGGTTAAGAACCCTAATTTTACTGTTCCTTCAAATTGATAAAATATACCAAATCAATTAAATCCAACACTTTAATTCAAACTTTACCACACCAAATAAGTATTACCATCATGAAACAACTCAAGAACAATTATGGGTCATCAATGAGTAGCTTAGCAAATCTATAATGACAACTTGATTATCAAATAATCAAAAGAGAGCTTATGAAACCATTTCAAGCACACTTGGATACCATACATGATTTCATCTTTCAAACAAGTTCATAACTTTTTAAAACACAAACTAAAAGTGTAGAGACAACATCCTAGCAACACATGTTGAAGCTAAGTATGATAGAAATATTTTCTTAGTTGAAATGTTTAAAGAAAAAAACTTACAAAATCAACTTATTTCCAATCTTTTCTTTTTGGTTCTTCAAATTTTGCTCTCAACTCTTTTGTGTTTATTTTTGGTAACTTGTTCACCTAATCCATGAATAATGAAACAAATCAATATATACTCACTAAATTAACCTTTCGTCAAATTTTGTGGTATATACAAAGTATCTAGATATTTTTTTTTTCAATAAAGTTTGCTTTATCAACTTGCTTATAATGATCATTACAACATTTAATGAAAATCAACAAGTCAAATAAAGCAACTTAAGTCATCTCCAAAAATATCAAAACTTAAGATATTAATATTTTTAATTAATTTGATTATTTAACAATTAAATAATTAAATAATTATTTAAATATATATATTTTGAATATATGTATTATATTTACTTTAAATATCCAAATACATATACATTTATGATATATGTCAAATATCTCAATTTGACATTTAATTAATGTGTATTTAATAAAATCTAACATTAAATACAAATACACAATAATTAGGAAATGACCATTATGTCTATTTGCATGTATTTTTCGTTTAACCTTTAAACGACTTATAAATAATCAGTATTATCATAAAAGTTTCCCTAGTGCTCTACGAGTATATTTCACTAGTGAGACTCTCTAGATTCAGACATATCCGTCGCGAAATCCAATTTTCTGTCCATAATTTAACCACCCGTAAATTATGATGACCATAGATAAACTCGTATCATACAGGTCAAGGTCTTGACATATGTTTAGTTCCTCCGTCACAGGTATCCCGATATATCCCAGAGATATAGATTTAAACGTCAAATCTCTTTAGGGACAATCCCGTTGACGTCTCTATTAGCAATCTCTTTAAGAACACTTAGAACTTACTTCTAAAGTGTTCCACGGGCTCATGGTTTTTATCTGATTGCTAATCATATATGGACTACCTATGCTCTGTACACAGAACTGACGGATCCTATCTCAATACACATAGGACACCATGAGGATCTGTCCACACCCAACGAACAGGCGGAGGTTTAATCTTAATAGATCGGTGACATTACTGTCATCTAAGTGTGGAAGATGTCTCATGTGCCCACAGTGGTATCTCAAGTCGAAGAATCAAAAATGCTACTCAACCCGAGAAGATTCTTATTGACATTGGTGTATCATCCATTAAGAATTTTCGGTGAGTCACTCACTGTTTATCCGCTATAAATACCTACACGTCTATACTGATGGAGTTGGTGCTTGGAGTGTCAATCCGATTTGTACATTTTGTTATTTATTAATAAAATAACTCCATTTTTCATTTCATACCTTATTAATGGTATTGTCATTATGCGTATTAAATTGATGTATAGATATGCCAAGAATGACATCGACCTTAGAATAGTCTTAACACTAGGTGTAAACTATTCTTAAAGTACATATTCCTAGTCGTTGGTTTTGGAATACAGTCGAATTCCTATAACCTAGAAGACTAGCACATGTCGTATATTGGAATTTGAGTTCCAATGGTTTAACCTTATGTACCATAAGTTTTGGAAACTCGTATAGACATGTGGGTATTCGTTGGAGCGAATACTGAATGACTCATAGGTGATTCCTAATAGTTGAAAGTACACACCATCGTCAATATGAATCTCCTCGAGTCGAGTAGCATATGTAATCCTTTGACTATAGGATAACATTGATTTTATGTGAGACCTCCACACTTAGATGCCATGTATGTCAGAAACCTTTCATGGTTTGGACTCCAGATGTTCGTTAGGTGTGGACCGATGCACTCAGTAATCAAGTACGAAGCAAGATAGGATTTGTCG
The DNA here is from genome assembly GCA_019454045.1 of Zanthoxylum bungeanum. Classification (NCBI taxonomy): domain Eukaryota; kingdom Viridiplantae; phylum Streptophyta; class Magnoliopsida; order Sapindales; family Rutaceae; genus Zanthoxylum; species Zanthoxylum bungeanum. Next base: position 94,836 of record SKCR01036921.1, on the reverse strand, counting down.
GCCCGTATGTATACCATAAAGAGTTTCGGTATCCATGTGAGTAAATTCAAAAATCTTACAGACTTTAACCAAAGCCGATCACCTAGGGTGGATCGCATCAGTTATGAAGAATCTTGGACATATCGACATGAGATGTGCGTCTCGGAAACTTGACGGTATATTCTATGTTTCCTAAGCACAACTCGGATAGCCTACGATGGATGGATTGTTAAAAATATGTGATGACCTCGAATTGTATAGTTCAGAAAGATCGTTCGTGTTCTTCGCGAATTCGGAGGTGGCCGAATTGCGTATATATTAGCTAGGCTTATATGACGAATGTGCTGAACTTAGAGAGTCCCAATATGAAGTGTACTCGTTGAGCACTTGGGTAGCCAATTATATTTGATAAAAGATAATATTCGATATTATAATTACCAAGTAAGATAATCAAGTGTTATTGGATAACATTGATTATTTACATTGACTTAATTGGATTAATTGGATTAATTCAATAATTACACAAGGGCTTAATTGTAAAATCATAATTATCTCTACCATTTGAGGATATTTTGGTAATTGTAAGTATGTAATAATAGGTGGTTTTGGCTTGATTTAATTGGATTAAATCAAGGTGGCAAACATTTAACTAATCCATTTCCTAATCCTTGGCTTGATTTAATTGATTAAATTAAAGTGGGAGACAATGGAGATTAGTCACACCTAATTATACATATTTGGAAAAATTAGATTAAGCCCACTTAAAAGTTGATTACAACTTTAATTAATTAAAAATTGCCTAAGTTTTGCTATAAATAACAAGCTTTAGGAAGATTTTAATTACAAGTTCAAATACAAGCATAAGCAAATTCTTAGAGAAATTAGCCTAAGTTAGAGAAGTGTTTAGAGAAGCTTGTGAGGTCTCTAAAACATTTCATTAAGGAGAAATCAAGATTGGATCTTGAAGTGAAGCTTGGAAGCATTGGAAACGAGATTGGATCTTAGAGTCAAGCTTGCACACCTTGAAGGTTCTCCAACAATTTCAACAAGGAGAAGTAGATTGGATCTTGCATCAAGCTTACAAGGTAATGTTTGATCTTCTCATAAGTTATGTTTATTTGTGTATTAGATGCATGATCATATAACTTAATGATGAATAAGGCTAATCAATTGTGTTAGGATACTTTAGAAGTATAAACACAACATGCTTGTAATTAGGTCAAAGATGTTCATGTTGGACATGGAACAATTAATTAGAGTTTGGAACTCTAATTAAAGCTTAGAGATATGGCTACCATTCTAGATTCACTTGACCACCTTTAAGTGGACTAGAATTGTTCATGAGACATTTCTAATTGGGATTCTAAAATGGTTTGTGTATTGGATTCAAAATTTATGCAAATGGGTATTTAGAATAAATATATGTTTTTGGAATAATATTTGATATTTTAAAAAACTTGATTTTTATTCTATAATATGTGTTTATGTTGTTTTTGAAATTAAAAATTAATTTTGGGTATTTTTGAAGTGTTTAGGGAAGACCGGAAGCAATTAGGATCAAAAGACCCTAATTGCTTCAGCTCACTGGAAAGTGAGCTAAAAGTAAATCAAATCATATATATATATATATATATAAGTAGCCCAGACGCACAGTGCGCGCGTGCACTGTAGCGCATTCGTCGTGTATGCTTCGCGCGCCGATTTTATTTTGCTTCGTTCGGGAGCTTCCGCACTCCGATTCAGTCCTGATTTTTTCTATACACTCGTAATGAAATATTGTATTTCATTAAATGATTTAAAATTACACTGATACTTGATATCCATGGGTTAGACCCATTTCCGCTGCCCGGGCACCGATCCGACCCTAGGGTTCCACAACTGCCCTAAAAAATGATATCAGGTGCAAAGGCTTAACCACACAACACATATTTTGAATCTATGCCATAGAAATTTTAATTTAATTATGCATAAGACATATTGGAGTGTATTGCATGTTTTAAATTAAAACTTTGACCTAATAAAGTTAATGACTTGATTGTCATAAATCTCCCGTGATTAGGTGATTACTTAAAGTAATCGTATTAACAATGTTGGAGTATTATTGGATGGTCCGTCTTGTCAATACGGAGATGAATGGTTCTTACTACTTATATCCAATATCGTCATTAGTGTGAGGGTATAAGTGCTCGGAACTTAGGTCGCTTCGGTAAAACATTAGATGTAGCGTGATGAGTTGACGTAGTCACCCAATATTGTCATTAGTGCGAGGGTGTACATACGAAGCTCATTAGTGCACATTGACAAGTATACACCTAGAACACGTCTTAATCCAATATCGTCATTATGTGTGAGGATAAGAAACGGTTCAGGACCAAACCAGAGTCACATGAAGTGATTGACCTTGGAGGTCTACTAATGAGTTTACAAAGCCCAATATCGTCATTAGTGTGAGGCTGGAGTAAATATCATGGGATCCACTTCCCGCTATGAAATTTTGATAGTCAAATTTATATTTTTTTCGTTAAGGGAGATTACGGAATTACGTAAAGTAGTGGGAGGGTATTAATAGATTTAAAATTCCATAATCAATTAGTGTTATCACTTTTGAAATGAAAATTGTTCTGCTACTACTCAAAAATATTATCTTGTAGATGGCTGCCACTAATCCATTGATGAAACTTTTGGATACCTATAAGGTAAAAGGAGCCGAGAACTATTTAGAATGGGAAATGAACATACGCCTTTTCTTGGAGTATGAAAAGTTGACTTATGTCACTATCAATCCACTGCCTGTTGATATCGATCCAGACTCCACTCCAGAAGAGCGAGAAACTTTTGATAGATGGAAGGATGATAACTTAAAGGTGAAATCATACATCTTAGGATCGATGGTTCCAATTTTTCTGAGATAGTACATTGAAGTACCAGATGCTTGGAGTATCATATGAACGCTCAAGGAGATTTTCGAGGCAAATCAAGATATGGAACTTTATCAAAGGTCTAAGGAATTGTTCCGTGCTAATCTCAAGGAGGGAGGAGTTGTCAGCACTCATATTTTGAACATGATCGGCCAGATTTGATATCTGGAATGACAAGGCATTGTGTTTGATGAACGGCTTGGGTCGTAATTTGATTATGTCTCTTTGTCTGGTCTTATGTTAGCTTTGTATTGAATTTCCATATGCATTCGATGCAAGCCACATACGAAGAACTTCATAACATGCTACGCACGGTGGAGCAAGATTTGAAGAAAGGACAAATCCCATATTGTATCTCCATGGTGGAGCTGGCTCTTCAAAGACTTCTAGGAAGTCAAAAAAATCAAGATGGAGAAGAATAAGTTATCAAAGAAAAACTCTAAGAGCGCAAATGCGCCAAAACCAAAAGTAGCTCGCGATCAATGTCTACAATACAAGAAGGCTAGACACTGGAAGAATGACTGCTAGAGCTTAAAGCAGAACCTCAGGTACGCTTTGTATTTTTCCAATTATTGACATTTCATTAGCCTTAGATGCAAATAATGGATGGATGTTAGACACTGGCAGTCCTACTCATATTTGCAATTCCTTGCAGGAAATGAGGCTTAAGAGAAGGCTGAATAAATGGGAGATCCAGCTTAGAGTTGGCAATGGCGAGACATTGGATGTCAAAGCCATATGAACTGTTGTTCTAGATCTCTCAAATGGATGTAAATTAGATTTGCATGACTATTATTATGTTCCCTCACTTATCAGACAAATAATATCACTGCCAATATTAGATAAAGAGAGATATAAAATAAACATTAAGGATGAAACTTCATGTTTGTATGATAACGAAAATTTATTGAAATGTGAATGTTCTTTATCAAACGGTCACTATGTTTTGGAAACATGTAGAGATGTTTTTAATATAAAGAAAAATACAAGTAGGAAGTCTGAACTAAGTAATACTGAATTATGGCATGTGAGATTGGGCCACCTAGATGTTAGACGTCTATCCAAATTGGTAAATGATGGTTTGATTGAAAATTTTACCTTAGATCCTTATCCAATTTGCGAGTCATATATCCAAGGAAAGATGACAAAAGGCCCCATTTCAAGGTGTTGGACACCGTGCTGGAGATTTACTGGAGCTAATACACATCGATGTGTGTGGTCCATTAAATCATGATGCTCATGATGGTTCAACATACTTTGTGACTTTCACAGATGACAAGTCTAGATATGGATATGTCTATCTGATGAAACATAAGTCGGAAACATTTGACAAGTTTAAAATATTCCAAAACGAAGTAGAAAAACAAACCAGTGAATTCATCAAATGCCTTATATCAGATCGAAGCGGTGAATACATGAGTGAAGAATTCAGAAATTATTTAAGGGAGAATGGAATTCTCACCCAATATAGCCCACCAGGAACACCTCAACACAATGGAGTGTTTGAGCGTAGAAATCATACTTTATTGGATATGGTGCGATCCATGATGAGCTATACAGATCTTCCTTATTACCTTTGGGGTTCTGCTTTACAAACTGTTGCCTACATACTTAATAGGGTTCCATCGAAAGTTGTTTCTATGACTCTTTATTAGATATGGTTCGGTAGAAATCCAAGTCTTAAACATTTAAAGATTTGGGGTTGTCCTGCATACGTTAGAATTAAGCAGCGGGAAAAACTAGCACCCAGAGGGTATAAATATAGGTTTGTTGGATATCCTGATAATTCCATGGGATATCAATTCTATGATTCTGAACAACGAAATGTATTTGTTGTTCGCTTTGCAACTTTTCTTGAAATCATTTTTAAAAGAAAGTGAGAATTGTAGAGAGACTAAACTTGATGAGTTTGATCCCAACATTAAGGAACCTGAGATGGAATCAGAGATCCAACTAGGAGAAGGATCTACAACACATGTTCTACGTAAGTCAAATAGAATATCAAAGCCTCCTGATAGACTGTTTTTAACATCTGATGTGAGCCTTGATGTTCTCCTCTTGGAGGAAACAAATCCAACTACGTATAAAGAAGCGATATTGGATATCGATTCGGGAAAATGGCAGGAAGCCATGAAATCCAAAATGGATACAATGTATGCCAATCAAGTCTGGGACTTAGTTGAACTTCCTGAAGGAGTTAAACCTATTGGCTGTAAATGGGTTTACAAAAGGAAGCGAGGGCCAAACTGGTAGCGAAAGGTTACACTCAACGTCCTGAGATTGACTATGAGGAAACTTTTTCACCAGTAGCAATGCTAAAATCCATCAGGATTCTTTTAGCCATTGCAGCATATCACGACTATGAGATATGGCAGATGGATGTGAAAACCGCTTTCCTAAATGGATTCCTTTAGGAGGATATCTATATGGAAAAACCAGAGGGTTTCGTATCAAGTGAGACTTTAAACTTGGTTTGTAAGCTCCAAAAGTCTATTTATAGACTTAAACAGGCATCTCGAAGCTGGAATCATCATTTTGATGAGAAAATTATTATCTAGATTCATCAAGAACGAGGAAAACCATGTGTTTATAAGAAAGTTAGTGGGAGTATGATTGTTTTCCTAGTCTTGTATGTAGATGACATCCTTATTATAGAAATGATATAGGGATGATGCAAAGTGTGAAAGCTACCTTTGCAAGAACTTCTCCATGAATATATGGGTGAAACTTCCTATATATTGGGTATAAGGCTCTATAGAGATAGAGTTAGGAAGCTTAGGGTTGTCACAATCGACGTATATAGACAAGATGTTAGAAAGGTACAATTTTACCAACTGCAAGGCAGCAAATGTACCTTTCCGATACGGCATATATCTTTCGAAGAAAATGGCACTTCAAACTGAGGAAGATAGAGTTATGATGTCTAACTTGCCATATGCTTCTTGTATTGGAAGCATAATGTATGTTATGTTATGTACTAGACCTGACATCAGTTTCGGCGTCAGTGTGACTAGCCGATATCAATCTGATCCAGGTAATAATCATTGGACAGCTGTGAAACATATCCTAAAATATCTTAAAGGCACCGAGGATAAGTTTATGATATATGGAGAAGATGAGCTACAAGTTAAGGGTTATACAGACTCCGACTTCCAGGGAGATCCAAATGATAGAAAATCTACATCATGATACATATTTCCCTTAACAGTTGTGCGATTAGTTGGCGTTGTTCAAAGCAAGGCTCAACATCTGAGTCTACCACTGAGGCGGAATTTATAGGGGGTTCAGAAGTTGTTTGGATTAGAAATTTTATCACAGAACTTGGCGTTGTACCTAGTATTGTGGATTTGATCCCATTGTAATGTGATAATAATGGAGCCATCGCGCAGGCTAAGGAGCCGAGGGCGTATTCCAAGTCTAAACACGTGGAAAGGAAATATCGCATAATTAGAGAGATAATTGAACGAAAAGACATAGTGATCTTGAAGGTTCAAGGACAAGACAACATAGCAGACCCACTTACAAAGGCCTTACCTCCTAAGTTATTCGATAAACATGTTGAGGAGATGAGACTACGGTACTATCCAGATTGGCACTAAGCAAGTGGGAGTTTGACGGAGTTGGTGCTTGGAGTGCCAATCTGATTTGTACATTTTATTATTTATTAATAAAATAACTACATTTTTCATTTCATACATTGTTAATGGTATTGTCATTATGCGTATTAAATTGATGTATATATATGCTAAGAATGACATCGACCTTAGAATAGTCTTGACACTAGGTGTAAACTATTCTTAAAGTAAATATTCCTAGTCGTTGGTTTTGGAATACAGTCGAATTCCTATAACCTAGAAGACTAGCACATGTCGTATATTGGAATTGGAGTTCCAATGGTTTAATGCTATGTACCATAAGTTTTGGAAACTCGTATAGACATGTGGGTATTCGTTGGAGTGAATACTGAATGACTCATAGGTGATTCCTAATAGTTGGAAGTACACACCACCGTCAATAGGAATCTCCTCGAGTCGAGTAGCATATGTAATCCTTTAACTATAGGATATCATTGATTTTGTGTGAGATCCTCCACACTTAGATGCCATGTATGTCAGAAACATTTCATGGTCTGGCCTCTAAATGTTCATTGGGTGTGGACCGATGCACTCAGTAATCAAGTGTGAAGTAAGATAGGATCATTCGGCCCGTATGTGTACCATAAGGAATTAGGTATCCATGTGAGTAAAGTCATGATTCTTAAAGACTTTGGCCAAAGCCGATTACCTAGGGGGATCGCATCAGTTATGAAGAATCGTGGACATGTCGACATGAGATGTGTGTCTCAGAAACTTGACGGTATATTCTATGTTTCCTAAGCACAACTTGGATAGCCTACAACGGAGGGATTGTTAAACATATGTGATGACCTCGACTTTTATAGTTCAGAAAGATTATTCGTATTCTTCGCGAATTCAGAGGTGGCCAAATTGCGTACATATTAGCTAGGCATATATGACGAACGTGTTGAACTTAGAGAGTCTCAATATGAAGTGTACTCGTTGAGCACTTGGGTAGCCAATTATTTTTTATAAAAGATAATATTCGATATTATAATTATCACTTAAGATAATCAAGTGTTATTGGATAACATTGATTATTTACTTTGACCTAATTGGATTAATTGGATTAACTCAATAATTACACAAGGGCTTAATTGTAAAATCATAATTATCTCTACCATTTGAGGATATTATGATAATTATAAGTATGTAATAATAGGTGGTTTTGGATTGATTTAATTGGATTAAATCAAAGTGGCAAACATTTAACTAATCCATTTCCTAATCCTTGGCTTGATTTAATTGGATTAAATTAAAGGGGGAGACAATGGAGATTAGTCGCACCTAATTATACATATTTGGACAAATTAGATTAAGCCCACTTAAAAGTTTATTACAACTTTTATTAATTAAAAATTGTCTAAGTTTGGTATAAATAGCAAGCTTTAGGAAGGTTTTAATTACAAGTTGAAATACAAGCATAAAAATTCTTGAGAAATTAGCCTATGTTAGAGAAGTATTTAGAAAAGCTTGTGAGGTCTCTAAAACATTTCATTAAGGAGAAATCAAGATTGGATCTTGAAGTGAAGCTTGGAAGCATTGGAAACAAGATTGGCTCTTTAAGTCAAGCTTGCACACCTTGAAGGTTCTCCAACAATTTCAACAATGAGAAGTATATTGGATCTTGCATCAAGCTTACTATGTAATGTTTGATCTTCTCCTAAGCTATGTTTATTTTGTATTAGATGCATGATCACATAGCTTAATGTTAAATAAAGCTAATCAACTGTGTTAGGATACTTTAGAAGTATAAACACAACATGTTTGTAATTAGGTCAAAGATGTTCATGTTGGACATGGAACAATTAATTAGAGTTTGGAACTCTAAATTAAAACTTAGAGCTATGGCTACCATTCTAGATTCACTTGACCACCTTTAAGTGGACTAGAATTGTTCATGAGACATTTCTAATTAGGATTCTAAAAATGGTTTGTGTATTCAATTCAAAATTTACGCAAATGCGTATTTAGAATAAATATATATTTTTGGAAAAATAATTGATATTTTGAAAAACTTGATTTTTATTATGTAACATGTGTTTATGTTGGTTTTGAAATTAAAAATTAATTTTGGGTGTTTTTTTGAAGTGTTTAGGGAAGAGCGAAAGCAATTATGGTCAAAAGACCCTAATTGCTTCAGCTCACTGGAAAATGAGCAGAAACTAAACAAAATATATATATATATATATATATTATATATAACAGCAGCCCAGGCACACAGTACGCGCGCACTGTAGAGTGTGAGTCGTGTGCGCTTCGCGCGTCGATTTTGTTTTGCTTTGTTCGGGAGCTTCCGGACTCCGATTCGGTCCTAATTTTTCCTATACACTCGTAATAGAATATAGTATTTCATTAAATGATTTAAAATTACACTCATACTTGATATCCATGGGTTAGACCCATTTCCACTGCCGGGGGTACCGATCCGACCCTAGGGGTTCCATAACTGCCGCAACATATACGAGTCTCCAAAACTCATGGTTCATTGAAAAACCACTGGAATCATATATTCCAGTATATGACATTTACCGGTCTCAACGGGTTTACTTTACCGACCAAGTAGTGTAAACCTTGACTAGGAACTGTCTAAGAATGACACCGTCATGATACAACTCAATATCAGTTGCGACGCTTTTGAAATTGCATCATGACTAATCATTCTAAGGTCAATTACGTCTTTACCATATAAAGAGATATTATTATATTATGGAAACTTCTTATTTTATTCATAATAAAATATTTACAAGAGTATTTATAGGGAAATACAACAGGGAATTGGCGCTCTAAGCACTAACCCCGATATTTTTTACTAAAAAGCTTATCTTTCTAAATGGTACATCCATCTGAAGTGGAAATGCCTCATTTTCATGGTCTGTGGGTAAATACATAGCCAAATGAACCATTACATCAATAAGACAGGTGGAAATATATGTTCCAATTGACAAAGAATGAGGACGATTGCTTGTTTAAGTCCATCAATCACTGATGTGGTTAAAGTCATCTGGCATAATTATTTGAAGAAACCACACAAGTCTAGAACTATTTCAAATACTTATGGTGGAAGGATTTAACGAATTTCGACATGAAGAAGAATTTTCAGAAGTACGTGACAGTCATGACTCTTCAGCCCAGTTATCGTGTCATCTCTAACACATCTTCCTTTATTTGATGCATACCCATCAGAAAATTTTATTATTTTCAACCACTTACAATGACTTTCTTTCAACCGAATTGAGGACGCAACAACAAGTGGTTTGACATAGCCAATGGAGTCGATCACAAGTGTAGATCTTTGTGAATTTTAATATCCTCCAAGTCCAAACATGCATTTTCAGTGTCTTTTGTTTTCCTCAGAATTTTCAAATTTTCAACAAGACGCCAACTGTAGGAACTGCATTTTTACATATAAGTCCCGATGATGAGTCTTGTATGGAGGCACTACCTCTTAAGTTACGGAAGCTGCGGGAAACGGACGTCGGAAGGGAAAAGTCAGAAATCAATACCCTGTTGGATTTAATTCGTTTGCTTAGCTTCGGGTTTGCTCGTTAGACCTCTGTTTTAAAACTTATCCTTGGCCCAAAACCCCTCCAAGCCACACACCAAGCCCACCAAAGAACCCAAACACACGCCCAAAAGGACCAACCCCACGCCCAAAGCCTTCCAAAATAACAAATCCACATATTAAACACATGTTTAAATCAAATAAATCATCTTCCCGAATTAAAAGAATCAAATTAAAATCTCATCAATCATCTTCCCGAATTAAAAGAATCAAATCAAATCTCATAAATCACATTCCTAATTAAATTAAATCATTTTCCTAAACTAAAACAATCTCCTCCCTAAATTAAAAAGATTTTTTCCTTATGATATACAAATTAAAAGATATCTTCATAATTGCAATATTCTTTCCCTACCCGTATAAGGATAACCTCCACCCTTGCCTATAAAAAGAAGCACAAACCCAACTCTTTTTTCCCTAGAGCACATTCACGCCAAACTCTACAAAGCTCTCGCTTCTCTCCTCTCTCCTCTCGGCAAGAAACCCTAACAGCCATCTCTCTCCCTTCAAGCTTCTTCACGGCAGCCCTCCCTCACACAACACACTCAAAAAAGCCAATAAACCCTCACGTCCCTTACAAAACAATAAACCCTCATGCAGACTACCTCATCTCACGACCACTCTCTCTAACTGCTCCATCACACCGACCAAGTTCACATAAATAACAGCCCCACAACTCCTCATTAATCAACCACCTTCACGCACACCGACTACTCTCAACTCACTCCCACATCGACCAAATAAACAACCAGCGCATAACCAGCCCTCACTCACAAGCAGCCCACGTGAAGGCCACAAACCCTAAAGCAATAAACAAATAACAGCCATATTTCTCTCACCCCACTGCCCTATCTCTCGGCAAAGCCAAAAACAACAAGAAACCCTAAGCCAAAGTTGCCCTCCACGTGAAGGCCACCCAACCGACTCACATACAATCACCAATCCTCACGTTAAATAACCCTTAGATGCAAACGACATCGAACCAGCAGCCCCCACCAAACTACTAAACTAATAACAACAAGCACCCATTACCGAAGCCAATAACCACCAAAATATGGCCCAAAACAGACCCCAAACTGCACCCTTAAACAGCCCTCGATCACCCTAAATCACCCCCAAAAACTACCCAAAATAACCACAAAAATTGCAACAAAAACACCTCTACAACCGAATCAAAAAGTCCATAATTACCGTAAAAACAGTGGCTAAAAATAGCAGCAAAGACAGAAAACAGCAGCCCAAAACAGTGAAGCAACAAAGGAAAATGTTGAACTAGTGAACCGAAGGAGTTGCGGAGCATTAACCCTTCCGACGGCCGCGTAACGCACTTCCAAGAGGCGACTTAAAAGGTAAGACCTGATGGCACCCTTTGTTATATTTTATTTTGTCGTCCTGGAAACGGCATGCTCGGTTGGACGTGGAATACGTCCAACCGAGTATGCGAAGTCCTACATTGAAAACGGCCAAATTCTTTGGTCACATATTTATTATTCCGCATTTATTTGATATTATTAGTATTTTATTATTTTGCGTTTAATTCATGTTTATTGTTGTTTTATTGTTCTGTATTTATTTTGCTTTATTTATCTTTCCTCATTGTTTCGCATGTTTGTCTATTCAGTTATTTATGGTTATATGCATTATCATGTTTCATGTATGTCAATATTGGGATAGTTATTGAGTGTTGCTTCTCGTGGTATATCAGATGTAAACATATACGTAAATTTTGTAGCCGAATCCGAATAGACGGTAGTGCGGTCTGTACTTAGGATATAACTCCACGTACCGCTTGAAGAAATGTTCACGCATATGTTCATGCAATTGTGTGCTTACCGTTATGTCGATTTACTTTTATGCATGCAAACTTAGATATAGCTTGTATGCGAACTTAGATATAGGTTGTATGCAAACTTAGAGGTAGGTTATTCTTGCGTATGTATGTTGCGTAGACTCAGGTATATTATCGCATAAATCCGTTCATTACAAGTGGCATAAGTAAGGGACCATTCCGAACCCAACGGTTTGAGGTCTTCCCTTGTGAGGGGTGAGTGCGGCCTTAAATCATTTCCCAGTTCACACTGGGTGGCGACTCCATTTATTTCTTCGATTTAGTCGCCCGCGGGCTACTCCGTACTCTCGACCGGGCCACGAGCCTAGAACAGCATCGCCGAGTTCTGTGTCCTACAGTTTGGAGACTCCACTGAGGATAGAGAATCGGCCCCGAAATAATGTCTTGTAATGTTTGTGATTCTTGCTTTATTTAACCGTGTCTACAAGTGGGTTGGGTCCAAGGGGTTTAACCAAAGGCATTATTAGAGCTAGGTAATGGTTTGGTGTCTTCCTTCATTCACTACCTTTCTATAGCTGAAAGGAAAAGTTGTGAAGACACCTAGATAATCATTTATTCGAAGCTTACCGTGATGGACTAATTTGGAGGACCTATTGTTTATTCATGTCAAAGGTATTTAAGAGAGTTCGCTCCACCCTCCCTCTGGGGAATGCTCAATAAGAAATCCATTTGACAGTCAGTCATGTATCATCACTCGTTGGCACGTACCTTAGCGTATAAAAAAGGTGCGCTCAATTGGTCACTCGAGCCCTTGAGTGGGGAGACCTAGTTGTGGGCAATCTTTCGCCAGCGGGAGCCTTTGTCTACACTCCCATAAACCCACATGTGAACCGTAGCTGTATGACCAATAGAAACCATCCTTTTATGCTTGTGCTTGGGACCATCATCATTTGGATTCAGTTGGACTTCTTGTAGTGAGATGTGAACTTGTTGGGCCACTTAAACTAGGACGAGTTTGTGTCTTATAACAATTGGGCCAAAAGCTTCTAAAATGCTGATGGGCCACTTTGTGTTTGGGCCCCCTATCATTTGAAGTTGTTTAGTCACGTTATCGCAAAAGTGTAAACTGTTGGGCCTTTTGCAACTGGGACAAGTTTGCACCTCGCAATAATGTGATTGAATGCTTTAAAATGATAATGGGCCAACTTGTATGAAAACCTTGATGGGCTTAAAAGATCCAAACATGATCCAAATATGTCAGAAGCATGAGTCTGATATCTGTTCTGATAACCACTTGCATCTCATGCATCTCATGCATACACGCATCATGCTAACCCCTTTGTCTTAAAAGCCATCATAAATATCCGTTGGGTTAGAAAAGAAAGACTTGTCAATAAGAGTTTAGCAAACCTGGATGTCGGGGAAAAAGAAACCGAGAAACGGAAAACTTTATGGAAAGGATAGAATGACCATTGGGGGGCCTTCAGCAAAAAAAAAAGAGAAAAAAATAAGAAAAAAAAGAGAGAGAAAAAAATAAACAAATTTGTTTGTTCTTAGTCCTTAATAGTTAGGCATAAGTACAATGATGAAATTGATTACTTTAGGGTGAAATCTTAGAAACGATAAACTCTTGATGTGCTTTTATCTGATACTTTGAGTAATTGATCTATATTAGACTCGTAAGCACTTGATTATGGTTCTTAGCAGTGAAAAACTGAGTAGTTAGCAAAGTGACTAGTTGAAGAAATTGTAGGTCGGTGAATGACTGTTTGCTTAGATGTCTATCTTGATTTGCTTATGTTATGATGTGTGGTATGGTTGAAAATGAAAAAAAAAGTCTCTAAAGAAAAGAATTGAACCACCTATAACCGATAAGCGTGAAGCTACCCATGGGCGAGTATTAGAACCACCATTAGGAGAAATGCTACCTTACAGGGTAGGTGTGTTGAAAAAAAAAAAAATAAGAAAAAAGAAAAAGAAAAGAAAAAAAGAAGAAGTTCAAAATGAAAAAAAAAAAAAAGACAAAAGAGAAAGAAAACCATACCACATTGAGCACATAAAAGCAATTGCATGCATAATTGAGACATCTAGGTTGGTTTGACCCATCGATCCCGATTTTTTGACGAAATCATTAAGTTGGCTTACATGTGGATGAATCTGCAAAGGAACCTTTGCACACACACACTTTGAGTCTGGCTTAGATCATTTATTCAAAGACTTGGATTTGAGTTGCATCAAGTGTTTTGAAGGTTCTCTAGTTTCGACACTGGGCATCCTTTGAGGACAATGATATGTATAACTATTGGGACTATTTCGTAGCATGTAATATAGTATGATGATATGGAATGTCACACCACATGGTTCACCTTGACCTAGTGCAAACAGCAAAGAGCAGAAAGCTAAACCAAGTCTAGGGGCGACCAGTCTATACCCCCGCGAATAAGGGATATATCGAGATCTTGAGAAATTAGACTAAAGAGAACTTACCAATCACCAGAAAATAGCTGGCAGAAGGAAACAGAAAGCAGACCCATGGGACGACTAAAGATTTTTGTAGACGAGAGGCACTGAGGAGCACAAGGAATGCCTAACCCATCGAAATAGGAAATACATCCATGCATACACGTCACATACACGCATTTTTTGTTTTGTTCACAGGTTTTGAAGAAAAAGAAAAAAACGGCAATTGCGAGCGAGCCGAGAATGGCAACCCACATTGTCAACGGTTTCGGGAATGAATCCCAGGGTCGAGGCCCACGTTGTCAGCAGTTACGGGAATGAATCTCAGGGTCGAGGCCCACATTGTTTCGGGAATGAATCCCAGGGTCGAGGCCTACATTGTCAGCGGTTTCGGGAATGAATCCCAGGGTCGAGGCCCATGTTGTCAGCAGTTTCGGGAATGAATCCCAGGGTCGAGGCCCACATTGTCAGCAGTTTCGGGAATGAATCCTAGGGTCGAGGCCCACGTTGTCAGCAGTTTCGGGAATGAATCCCAGGGTCGAGGCCCACATTGTCAGTGGGTTTGGGGAATGAATCCCAGGGTCGAGGCCCACGTTGTCAGCAGTTTCGGGAATGAATCCCAGGGTCGAGGCCCACATTGTCAGCGGTTTGGGGAATGAATCCCAGGGTCGAGGCCCACGTTGTCAGCAGTTTCGGGAATGAATCCCAGGGTCGAGGCCCACCTTATCAGCAGCTTCGGGGAATGAATCCCAGGGTCGAGGCCCACATTATCAACAGTTTCGGGAATGAATCCCAGGGTCGAGGCCCACATTATCAGCAGCTTCGGGAATGAATCTCAGGGTCGAGGCCCACATTATCAGTAATTTCAGGAATGAATCCCAGGGTCGAGGCCCACATTATCAGCAGTTCGGGAATGAATCCCGGGGTCGAGGCCCACATTATCAGCAGTTTCGGGAATGAATCCCAGGGGTCGAGGCCCACATTATCAGCAGTTCGGGAATGAATCCCGGGGTCGAGGCCCACATTATCAGTAGTCTTCGGGAATGAATCCCAGGGTCGAGGCCCACATTGTCAGCGGCTTCGGGAATGAATCCCGGGGGCGAGGCCCACATTATCAGCAGTTTCGGGAATGAATCCCAGGGTCGAGGCCCACATTGTCAGCGGTTTCGAGAATGAATCCTAGGGTCGAGGCCCACGTTGTCAGCGGTTTCGAGAATGAATCCCAGGGTCGAGGCCCAAATTGTCAGCGGTTTCGGGAATGAATCCCAGGGTCGAGGCCCACATTGTCAGCGGTTTCGGGAATGAATCCCAGGGTCGAGGCCCACTTTATTATCAGCATCGGGGATGAATCCCAGGATCGAGGTCCACTTTATTATCAGCATCGGGAATGAATCCCAGGGTCGAGGACCACTTTATTATCAGCATCGGGAATGAATCCCAAGGTCGAGGCCCACATTATCAGCAGTTTTGGGGATGAGTCCCAGGGTCGAGGCACACACATCAATCAGCAGTTTTGGGGTTGAGTCCCATGGTCGAGGCCCACATCAGTATCAGTTTTAAGGATGCGTCTCAGGGTCGAGGCCCACATCAGTATCAGTTTTAGGGATGCGTCTCAGGGTCGAGGCCCACATCAATATCAGTTTTGGGGATACGTCCCAAGGTCGAGGCTCACATCAGTATCAGTTTTGGGGATGCGTCTCAGGGTCGATGCCCACATCAGTATCAGTTTTAGGGATGCGTCCCAGGGTCGATGCTCACATCAGTATCAGTTTTGGGGATGCGTCTCAGGGTCTGGGCTCACATCAGTATCAGTTTGGGGATGAGTCTCGGGGGCGAGGCCCACATCAGTATCAGTTTGGGGATGAGTCCCAGGGCCGAGGCCCACATCAGTATCAGTGTGTGGGTGATTCTCAAGGGCGAGGCCCACATCAATATCAGTTTGGGGATGAGTCTCAGGGCAAGGCCCACATCAGTATCAGTTTTGGGATGCGTCCCAGGGTCGAGGCCGACAACAGTGACAGTTTTGGGATGCGTCCCAAGGTCGAGGCCCACACATCATCACTCGCCAGGAATGGCACTCCGGGAATGGAGCACGGGTTGAGGCCCACATCATCTTTTGCAGTTTCGGGATGTGTCCCAGGGTTGAGGCCCACATCATCACTCGCCGGGAATGGCGCTCCGGGAATGGAGCACGGGTTGAGGCCCATACATCAGTTGCAGTTCTGGGATGCGTCCCAGGGTCGAGGCCTACTGCATCACTCGCCGGGAATGGCGCTCCGAGATTGGAGCACGGGTTGAGGCCCACATCATCAGTTGCAGTTTCGGGATGCGTCCCAGGGTCGAGGCCCACTGCATCACTCACCGGGAATGGCACTCCGGGAATGGAGCACGGGTTGAGGCCCACATCATCACTCACCGGGAATGGCACTCTAGGAATGGAGCACGGGTTGAGGCCCACACATCAGTTGCAGTTCTGGGATGTGTCCCAGGGTCGAGGCCCACTGCATCATCAACACAGTTCGGGAATAATGCCCACGTTCGGTGGTTCGAGAACAAAGCCCAGAGGTCGAACCACCTCGCCACCAGATCAACTCAGTTTGAAGCAACAGGCAAGTCAAGCGGCAACTGGCGAGCCAGGTAAGTAAAAATACATTGCATAACTTTGATAGGATTGTCATTGTCACACACTGCACAAGTCCCACCAAAGTGGGGGCAACTGTAGGCACTGTATTTTTACATATAAGTCCCGATAATGAGTCTCGTATGGAGGCACTACCTCTTAAATGGAGGAAGCCGCGGGAAACAGACGTCAGAAGGGAAAAGTCAGAAATCAATACCCTGTTGGATTTAATTCGTTTGTTTAGCTTCGGGTTTTCTCGTTAGACCTATGTTTTAAAACTTATCCTTGGCCCAAAACCCCTCCAAGCCACACACCAAGCCCACACATCACCAAGCCAGCTGCCCTAAAACAATAAACAAATAACAGCCCTATCTCTCTCACCCCACTGCCCCCTCTCTCGGCAAAACAAAAAACAACAAGAAACCCTAAGCCAAAGCTGCCCTCCACGTGAAGGCCGCCCAACCGACTCACATACAATCACCAATCCTCAAGGTAAATAACCCTTAGATGCAAACGACACCGAACCAGCAGCCCCCACCAAACTACTGAACTAATAACAACAAGCACCCATTACCGAAGCCAATAACCACCAAAATATAGCCCAAAACAGACCCTAAACTGCACCTTTAAACAGCCCTCCATCACCCTAAATCACCCCAAATAACCACAAAAATTGCAACAAAAACACCTCCAAAACCGCATCAAACAGTCCCTAATTACCACAAAAATAGTGGCCAAAAACAGCAGTAAAGACAGAGAAAACAGCAGTCCAAAACAGTGAAGCAACAAAGGAAAATATTGGACCAGTGAACCAGAGGAGTTGCGGAGCATTAACCCTTCCGACGGCCGCGTAACGCACTTCCAAGAGGCGACTTAAAAGGTAAAACCTGAGGGCACCCTTTGTTATATTTTATTTTGTCGTCCTGGAAACGGCATGCTTGGATGGACGTGGAATACGTCCAACCGGGTATGCGAAGTCCTACATTGAAAACTGCCAAATTCTTTGGTCACATTTGATATTATTAGTCTTTTATTATTTTGCGTTTAATTCATGTTTATTGTTGTTTTATTGTTCTGCATTTATTTTGCGTTATTTATCTTTCCTCACTGTTTTGAATGTTTGTCTATTCGGTTATTTATGTTTATATGCATTATCATGCTTCATGTATGTCAATATTAGGTTAGTGATTGAGTGTTGCTTCTCGTGGTATATCGGATGGAAACCCAGACGTAAATTCCGTAGCCGAATCCGAATGGACGGTAGTGCGGTCTGTACTTAGGATACAACTCCACGTACCGCTTGAAGAAACGTTCATGCATATGTTCATGCAATTTTGTGCTTACCGTTATGTCGATTTACTTTTATGCATGCAAACTTAGATATAGGTTGTATGCGAACTTAGATATAGGTTGTATGCAAACTTAGAGGTAGGTTATTCTTACATATGTATGTTGCGTAGACTCGGGTATATTATCGCATAAATCCGTTTATTACAAGTGACATAAGTAAGGGACCATTCTGAACCCAACGGTTTGAGGTCTTCCCTTGCGAGGGGTGAGTGCGGCCTTAAATCATTTCCCAGTTCACACTGGGTGGCGACTCCATTTATTTCTCCGGTTTAGCCCCCCGCGGGCTACTCCGTACTCCCGACCGGGCCGCGAGCCTGGAACAGCGTCGCCGATTTCTGTGTCCTACACCAACAAAATTTTCGCATGTGTTTGTAACATCCCCGATATGGGAGATGTTACCGGCAGGGGAAAGCAGTACTAACCCCATAAGCCTCTAACTAACTGACTGTGTTCTGAACTATATGAATGCCATGTCATATATAAAGACTATAACTAGATCAACATAGAATACTTTATTAACTCATAAATGCATGCTTAGAAAATACTTTTTTTACAATACTTTAATAGACACTTATAATGACTACCATAACACTAATGCATTCAAATACTTTAACTTTGTACTTGACTCTTATGCTTGTGACTCTGTACTGGTGGACTCCATCCCCAGTGACTGCATCAGTATCCATCCTCCCGAGCTTGTCCTCCTGGAATCCCTACAAAACAACTAACACTGGTGGGGGGTTAGATTGCTATACAATCTAAGTGAGTGGACAAAAATCGAAAACTAAAATAAAAGTCTTTTAACTTTAAAATCACATTTTCAAAATGTCTTTTGTGGAAAATCTGTTTTTGCAAACTTCATCTTTCTAAAAATTGTCTTTAAAACAATGGAATCTGAAAACTCTCTGTTAAAATCTGATTTCTGAAAACTGGGTTTTAAAAATCTGAAAAACTGTGTACTGCAAGTCTGAAAACTGAAAACTGCTCTACGTCCAGGACCAATACTCAACTGGACGTCTCTCTACACCCAGGACCATCACTCAACTGGGTGTACTCTATGCCCAGGACCATCACTCAACTGGGCATCTGAAGTCAGGATTTCGGGACTCTGTAATCCCTAGTCCTGCTCGAGGATCTGAGAGCGTCCCCTCAGTCCTCCACATGTGCACATGTGTCTGAATCCGTCAATTCCACTGTACCAGTTACATACTGGGGTGAGGTTTTACCTCATGCCCCGAGATACATAAAAACTATGCTATAAATCATAAAACTGTAACACTTTTTCTTGAAAAACATTTTCTTTCTCAAAGCATAATTAAATAACATAATAATCGAAATAAAAGTTTCTAACGCCCTAAAGCGCAAAAACATAAGTCTGTACGAAAATGTGAAATACAAATCCGATGAAAGAAGAAGTGTCCACTCACAGTATACGGCTGAGATGAGTCCCTTCACGGGGTGGAAGGCCGTTGAGAATCTTGAGGCCGATCTAAATACATGAATAAGAATAAATTCGTTAGCTACTAGAACGAGAATATTCCCATAGATAAGAATAAACGTGGAATGCATGAATTATCACCCCCGCTGTGTTTCTAACACGTTAAAGCACCCTATAGAATTTTTACGAGGTTCGTTTCGCGGTTACGCAAATCATTTTACGCGTCTACAACTCCTACATCAAAACAGAAGAGTCACTGACAGTGACCTGACTTCGAAAATTCGGTATAAATAGAGGGGATCATTTCTGGAGCTGAATTTTTTATAGAATACTCCTCTATGAGTCTACTTTATGACATTTTTTACGGATCTCAATTTGGACTCCTAGAACTCAAGATATAAGGCACTTTCTGCACCTTACGCAGCAGAGTACTGGACCAGTTCGCCACTGCTCTAACTCCAACTTCTGAATTTTTCTGCAATTTCATTTTAAGTCTAAAAAATCTGATTTTTGAGTATGTAATTTCCTTATGTATCTAGTTTACTTAAAAATTAACGGTTCATAAAACGGACGCTCGAAACCCCAGTTACAGCCGCTAAAATACGTACCATCCGGGTGGATCGATTTGCGGCAAAACGTCGCTATTACTTCAAAATTTTCCCAATCAAACTTCTTTCACTCCAAACCCATTTCTTTCATTTTCCAACACCTAAATACATGCCATTAAGTGTTATTTTTTAACCTAAATAAATATTTTAAGTCATTGGGGTATTTCCACAAACACTTTATAAGCAACTATCCATTTTCCTACATATTTTCTACCCTTTCTCTACAAGCATTACCCAATGCATATCACAAATTCTATACATCTAAAACTACTATATTAACATCATCATTCACTCATTTATTCATCAAATTAACATTACTAAATAATTTTCCAAACATTTCAAACTCAATTATCCAACAACACAACCCATTTCTTTACTTTCATTCTAACACTTCCAAGCTACAAACCAACCATTCATACATCATTTTACATTCTATTTCATCAACTAAACTTCTAATCCATCAAGAATTTATCTTTTTACTCACTTTATCAACTCTATCCATCTTCACCCAAATAAATAAATGAAGTCTACCATCTCTTTTATTGACTAAAAACACAAGGAATCACATAATCATCATTATAATCATGTTCTTTAACATTACATAATTACCAATTCATTAAACACAAGATTTAAAGAAAATGGGTCATGGATTTTTTACCTTTCTTTCCTTGCTTAATCCTTGTTCATCCTCCAAATCTCTCATGCTCAACTTGCTTGATCATTCCTCTTCTTCTTCTTCTTCTTCCTTTCTTCTTTCCCTCTCTTTTTCCTTTCTTCTCTCTCGGTTTCCATTCTCTTCCTTTCTCCCTCTAATTTCGTTTTTCTCATTTGGTAAAGGTGAATAGTTGCCCTTTTATAGGAGGACCTAATTGATACAAAGAAGGGTGTGGAGATTTCTAGAGAAATGGGGAAATTTGGTGCATTTGTCATTTAGGTCCGAAATCACTATTCATTCAGACTTTGACTTGCGTTTTTGACCTATTTCTGGTCCGAATTTGGAAAAATGTTTAATTCAAAGTTGTAGGTCTTGGTCTAAGCTTTCCGACGATATAAAATTCATAAAATTCCGAGTTTGTATGAAAAAGTTATGCCCAAAATACTATATATAGTACAAAATGGCATACGGTACAGTTTCTTCTCGGGACCTCAAGAAATTTTCCGATCGATCCCAAAGTCTTGTCATAAATGTGTTTGAGTCCCAACATGATTTATTTTACGTTCCTTTGTCCCGTACGTACTAATATCGTCAAGATCGTCATAAAGAGTAGTACTATCTACCGGTCGTTACAAATTCTCCCCTCCTTATATAGGATTCGTCCTCGAATCCTCTTTGGCGTCTAACTCATGGTTTCCTTGATCTTCTTGTCTCTATCCTTTGCTGGCTATTTAATCCTTCTTCTAGGTCCTCGTTCTATAATAGTCATGCTGAGTACTTGACTATTGTTCTTCTGTTCTTTCCGCTATTTCTTATACTCTTGTCTCTAAGATCTCTTCTTTATAGACCTTCGCCCATGCCTCATGATTCCTTAACGTGAGTAAACTTTCAATAGCTGGTTTCCATCGAGGATCCTAATATCTGATACCAATACATAATATTTCTCCATTCCATTTGTCCATCTTAACCTTAGAATTATTCCCTACCTTGGTTGTATCTCATCGATTCCTCTCTCCTAATCTTTTCCTTGAATTTTCCTTATTCTTTACTTCATTTTTTTATCGATTAGTATAGACTTCCTTGGTCTATTCTGTCTTTCTTACTTTGAGTTTTCTCTTTACATACTTATTACAATCTTAAGTTTTTGTCATTCCTTGATTACTATCCTATGTCAACCTAACAACTTCCTTCTCGTCTTCTAAAGGTCTTACCTGATCATCTGCGAATTACATTTTTGATCTTTTCTTTTCTATTCTTTTGTCTCACGTCTTTCGACAGCTGCTTTGTATTAACTTATTCTGCCATTCCTACGCTATAATATAAACCTACCAAACCACCCATAACCCGCGGTTAAACCATCCCAAACCCGTAGTGGTTTGGTCTTCTTAAGCTAGGACGAGGTATCTTACGCAATTTCCTCTTTAACTTTTTCTTAGTATTCTTTTTATTCTTTCTTTACTTGAAGGATATCTGATCTCATATGTCCTTGGCTTTCCTTTAACACTATCATTTACCTTTTTATCCCATACTTGAGTATCATTTCCTTTCTTGTTACTTTATCTAGTATTTCCTGATAGTATCTATTACTCAGATTATCTTTCTTTTCTTATATCACTATCCTTGTACTTGCTCTTGGAGTATCTCAAGATTGCACTTCTGTTCCATTGGGAGGGTAGTTAATCTTAAGATTCTTATGTTGTGGTATTTCGATGACCTATTTCTTACTTAAGAATTTCGTGTACACCAACCTGGTACCTCTTTTATACTGGATACTACCATTAAAGCTTTTCTGACTTATCTCTCCTTTATTCCAGGTTCTTCTTTCATCATTTAATCACTTCACATACTATACAAGTCCTTCTAGAAGCATAATTTCAAACAAGTTCCTTATGCTGTCTCTCAATTCCTTATGTTGCTTAGATTCCTTCGCTTACTACTACTATACTCTCTCTATTATCATTATTAAGGAACTTATTCTGTTATGAAGATTCCCTCCTAATCTTAATCTTTCTACTCCTTATTCCTTGCTCTTTTGAAACTCTATTCTCTTCAACTACTGAGGTCATACTTTACACTTTTTCCTAAAATCCTTCTTAATGCCATAAGATCTTTGATAAATTGGTTACTTCTATTTTTATGAATTATCCGCTATGTTCTTTGTACTTACTTCCTTGAGTTGCTAGGTTTTCTATAAAATTTTCTATGTTATCTTCTCTTATTGTAACATTGAATATCCCTCCTTATGCCTCTTATCTAACCCCTTTTAATTGCTTTCCTTTCTTACTAAATGCTACGTTCAAATTCCCAGCAATACCATAGGGTCATTCTTATGATGATTTCCTTTATTAAGTTCTAAGATCCTACCACTATCGTTAACTCAATCACTTCCTTGTTACTCCTCACAATTCTCATATCATTTGTATATTTTATTCCCTTCCAATACTTCTTACTATTAAAACCATTTGTGGTTTATTTCTTTATTTGCTTTGAGTCCTCAACATCCGTTCTTGCTATAAACCTTGATTTGATCACTTTGTCCTATCATCCATACTAATACTCTTATCATTTCATTGAGTACTTCCAATCTTATAAATTTATTCTTATACTTATCCTTATGCTTTCCTACGAATCCTTACTAACTCAGCTTATCTGTGGTTTATACGATATCTGACTTTCTTAATCTGCGAATTATCTTAAATGTCTCTTTCTTTATACTCTCAAAACTTCTTTGATCTTTCTCCTAGGTGGATATTCCGTCAAATTCCACTTTATTTCTTGAATAGAACTCCATTGGGTTTCTTTCACAGTCATCTATACTAATAGGAACTGTTGTCATCTTCACTAATCCTCTTCTTTATGCCTTGGAAAGTTTCTTTATCTTTGTTCTAGTACTTTATGTCCTGGTGGAGTCTATTGCTCATGTAGGAATGGTATTAGATAGACTCTGTCAGGATAACTTCTTTGACTGGTATCTCGAAGGAGTAAAGATCTGGCAGGTAAAAGTCCTATCCGTGGGATCTCTTGACTATGGGGAATTATCTATTATTCTAATCGTCATTTAATCTTGTTTGTATACAATTGAGTTTCGAAGGACCTAAAGTCTTTCTTTCTCTATTGACATCTTGTGTCATTAAAAAAATTTCTTTATCATCCTTGATTTTCTTTCTCCTTCTATTCTTATAACAGTCTTTGGTTAACTATAGGATTCGCTACCTATACGAAATGGTTTTAAGGATATTGAATTGACTTAGAGGAATTCTTCTAGGTAGGAAAGGTATCTTACTTAATGAAAGAACCTTTTCTTTAATCCTTTTACCTTCTATTCTGTTTTATTCTTACTATGTTTATCTTTTACTGCTAATCTTGATATTATCCTTTATTGCTTAACTCCATGTCCCTAGTTTATATCACTACAGATTCCATCATTTCTTATCTGTCTCTATTTCTCTATCTATTTACCTCTGTATCTTACTTCTGCCTTCCAAATCCATACTTTCTATCCTTACTTTAAATTTTGACTATGGCACTTTACTTACACCTCATACTGCTGCTTTTGTCACTTCTAACTCTCTTTATCCTCATAGGTTTATTCTTGTATATTCTCATGGATTTCTACTTGACTTTAGACTGATCTATCTTCCAAATTCCTGGGTGAACTCTTTGTCAAACCTCTTATGGTCATCTATGCCTATGAGATAAGTTCTATCAGAGTAACTCCCTTATCTGGTGTCATTGAGGAGCATTGAAGGCTAGATGGTTCAGGGTTTCGTCTTCGTCAAATTTACTGGGAAAAAGGTAGCTAATTGTTTCTACTTACTTGGGAATCGAAGTTGGAGTTTGGATACCTGGAATCCTTATTTGACATCTAGATCCATAGGGGCTCTCAAGACTATCTTGGGTTTCTTACTTCTGTTGTCTCTCTGGCTATTCTTCATTGCTCGGGGAAATCTGTCTTCTGTAAGAAGATTTCGAAGACTAACGGATTTTCTTGGAAGGATTTCTTGACTAGGAAGGGAATCTTAATCTTGCTAAGCAACTCCAATACTTGTTGGGGTTTTCGTTATTCTCTTTTAATGCTATGGGTTCTAGTGTTTTGTCTACTATCCTGATTCTATACCCTCTATCTTGTCTTACATCTCTTCTAGCCTCATTTTTCTCTTTCTACTCCTTTAGGTGGATATTTTAAGTTTTCCTATTTTATTCCCTCTCTATACATTTCTGTTTCTAACTAGTTCAAGCATCTATGTATCTTTTCTTCTAACTTTTCTCTTCTCCTTTGCTCTCTTTTAACTTTCTTTGGGACTTATCATCTAATTATCTAGCCTATTCGAAACTTTGGAGAATAGTCTCAGATGACCACGGAGTAATCCTTAACTAGAGTGAGAAAAAGGAATTCAAATAGCTGGGAAATATTTACTAACCTGTCTGTGAAGCTTGAGGACGTACTCGAGGATCGGATACTGGAGAGGTAGTGCCTCATATACGGGTATCCCGGACATACTACGTATACAAGACCCCAGCACTCTACCCACTGCAGCCACTAACTCCTTAGACCATGCTCTGATACCATCTTTGTAACATCCCCGATATGGGAGATGTTACCGGCAGGGGATAGCAGTACTAACCCCATAAGCCTCTGACTAACTGACTGTGTTCTGAACTATATGAATGCCATGTCATATATAAAGACTATAACTAGATCAACATAGAATACTTTATTAACTCATAAATGCATGCTTAGAAAATACTTCTTTTACAATACTTTAATAGACACTTATAATGACTACCATAACACTAATGCATTCAAATACTTTAACTTTGTACTTGACTCTTATGCTTGTGACTTTGTACTAGTGGACTTCATCCCCAGTGACTGCATCAGTATCCATCCTCCCGAGCTTGTCCTCCTGGAATCCCTACAAAACAACTAACACTGGTGGGGGGTTAGATTGCTATACAATCTAAGTGAGTGGACAAAAATCGAAAACTAAAATAAAAGTCTTTTAACTTTAAAATCACATTTTCAAAATGTCTTTTGTGGAAAATCTGTTTTTGCAAACTTCATCTTTCTAAAAATTGTCTTTAAAACAATGGAATCTGAAAACTGTCTGTTAAAATCTGATTTCTGAAAACCGGGTTTTAAAAATCTGAAAAGCTGTGTACTGCAAGTCTGAAAACTGAAAACTACTCTACGTCCAGGACCAATACTCAACTGGACGTCTCACTACACCCAGGACCATCACTCAACTGGGTGTACTCTATGCACAGGACCATCACTCAACTGGGCATCTGAAGTCAGGATTTCGGGACTCTGTAATCCCTAGTCCTGCTCGAGGATCTGAGAGCGTCCCCTCAGTCCTCCACATGTGCACATGTGTCTGAATCCGTCAATTCCACTGTACCAGTTAAATACGGGGGTGAGGTTTTACCTCATGCCCCGAGATACATAAAAACTATGTTATAAATCATAAAACTGTAACATTTTTTCTTGAAAAACATTTTCTTTCTCAAAGCATAATTAAATAACATAATAATCGAAATAAAAGTTTATAACGCCCTAAAGCGCAAAAACATAAGTCTGTACGAAAATCTGAAATACAAATCCGATGAAAGAAGAAGTGTCCACTCACAGTAGACGGCTGAGATGAGTCCCTTCACGGGGTGGAAGGCCGTTGAGAATCTTGAGGCCGATCTAAATACATGAATAAGAATAAATTCGTTAGCTACTAGAACGAGAATATTCCCATAGATAAGAATAAACGTGGAATGCATGAATTATCACCCCCGCTGTGTTTCTAACACGTTAAAGCACCCTATAGAATTTTTACGAGGTTCGTTTCGTGGTTACGCAAATCATTTTACGCGTCTACAACTCCTACATCAAAACAGAAGAGTCACTGACAGTGACCTGACTTCGAAAATTCGTTATAAATAAAGGGGATCATTTCTGGAGCTGAATTTTTTATATAATACTCCTCTATGAGTCTACTTTATGACTTTTTTTACGGATCTCAATTTGGACTCCTAGAACTCAAGATATAAGGCACTTTCTGCACCTTACGCAGCAGAGTACGGGACCAGTTCGCCACTGCTCTAACTCCAACTTCTGAATTTTTCTGCAATTTCATTTTAAGTCTAAAAAATCTGATTTCTTATTATGTAATTTCCTTATTTATCTAGTTTACTTAGAAATTAACGGTTCATAAAACGGACGCTCGAAATCCCAGTTACAGCCGCTAAAATACGTACCATTCGGGTGGATCGATTTGCGGCAAAACGTCGCTATTACTTCAAAATTTTCCCAATCAAACTTCTTTCACTCCAAACCCATTTCTTTCATTTTCCAACACCTAAATATAGGGTTGGGCAAAAAAACCGACCGAACCGAACCAAACCGCAAACCGAACCAAACCGGACCGAATTTACTGTTTTTTTTCTAACGGTTCGGTTTGCGGTTCGGATTGGCCCACCCCAACGGTTTACGGTTCGGTTCAGGAGCTAATCCGAACCGCACCTGTTAAACCGAACGAACCGTTATAATTAAAAAAATTATATTTTTATAAAAAAATTTGTATTTTCTTTTAATTTTATTATATGTTTTCTTTTTATTAGTATGTTAATATTTTATTCTTAAATTTTTTGTTAATATATTTATTTGTTAATACTTTTATTCTTCAATTTATTTGTTAATACTTTTATTCTTAATTTTTTTGTTTTATGGTAGCATCATTATTCTTGAAAGTAAGATGTTGGATTTGTTTCTTAATTAGAATGATGGTAACATCATTATTCGAGGTAATTTTTAAAAAATACAAGAATTAATTGTGCCTCATTTTTCAATCATTTATGGAGTGCATGTGTTCCCCCGAGTCACAGCTTACACCCTAGCACTTCATACTATTTGTTGGATAGAATAGTTTTTTTTTTTTTTGTCTTCACTTAAGTGGATGAAAATTTGTTTTAAATATAATAATCCGTAAACCGAACTGAACCAATCCGTAAACCGCTGGTTTAAAAAATTTTCAATCCGAACCAAACCGTTATTTAATGGTTTGGTTTAGAGGTAAAAATCTGAACCGTAAAATATGGTTTGGTTCGGTTTTTAGCAAAAACCGAACCAAACCGAACCGCGCCCACCCCTACCTAAATACATGCCATAAGTGTTATTTTTTAACCTAAATAATATTTTAAGTCATTGGGGTATTTCCACAAACACTTTATAAGCAACTATCAATTTTCCTACATATTTTCTACCCTTTCTCTACAAGCATTACCCAATGCATATCACAAATTCTATACATCTAAAACTACTATATTAACATCATCATTCACTCATTTATTCATCAAATTAACATTACTAATAATTTTCCAAACATTTCAAACTCAATATCCAACAACACAACCCATTTCTTTACTTTCATTCTAACACTTCCAAGCTACAAACTAACCATTCATACATCATTTTACATTCTATTTCATCAACTAAACTTCTAATCCATCAAGAATTTATCTTTTTACTCGCTCTATAAACTCTATCCATCTTCACCCAAATAAATAAATGAAGTCTACCATCTCTTTTATTGACTAAAAACACAAGGAATCACATAATCATCATTATAATCATGTTCTTTAACATTACATAATTACCAATTCATTAAACACAAGATTTAAAGAACATGGGTCATGGATTTTTTACCTTTCTTTCCTTGCTTAATCCTTGTTCATCCTCCAAATCTCTCATGCTCAACTTGCTTGATCATTCCTCTTCTTCTTCTTCTTCTTCTTCTTCTTCTTCTTCTTCTTCTTCCTTTCTTCTTTCCCTCTCTTTTTCCTTTCTTCTCTCTCGGTTTCCATTCTCTTCCTTTCTCCCTCTAATTTCGTTTTTCTCATTTGGTAAAGGTAAATAGTTTCCCTTTTATAGGAGGACCTAATTGATACAAAGAAGGGTGTGGAGATTTCTAGAGAAATGGGGAAATTTGGTGCATTTGTCATTTAGGTCCGAAATCACTATTCATTCAGACTTTGACTTGCGTTTTTGACCTATTTCTAGTCCGAATTTGGAAAAATATTTAATTCGAAAGTTGTAGATCTTGGTCTAAGCTTTCGGAAAATATAAAATTCATAAAATTCCGAGTTCGTATGAAAAAGTTATGCCCAAAATACTATATACAGTACAAAAGGGCATACGGTACAGTTTCTTCTCGGGACCTCAAGAAATTTTCCGATCGATCCCAAAGTCTTGTCATAAATGTGTTTTAGACCCAACATGATTTTTTTACGTTCCTTTGTCCCGTACGTACTAATATCGTCAAGATCGTCATAAAGAGTAGTACTATGTACCGGTCGTTAGAGTGTTTTTCTCAATATGCATCACATCTAAATTATGTCGCAAAATTATACTCCATCAATACTCCAACTCAAAGAAAATACTTCTTCCATTCAATTCAACTCTTCAGGTTGACGTCTGCGATGGGCATCTTTATTATTATGATGTTTTCCGAGCGTTGTATTTTTGAGTCTCCGATGTTGGCAAAATATGTCGAATCCAGATAAACTATTGGACACGTTTCTAGGTTCTGGATGACCGTTAAATAATTTACTTCTCCTACAGAGATGACTAAGGTCTATGAATCTTCAGTGGCCCGTATATCCAATCTTTTTCCACAAACATTGTGAAGATGTATCACCCGCACACACTGGACATGTCATCTAACCCTTAGTACTCTACTCAGTTAGAGAACCATAAGCTCGAAAATCGTTAATAGTCCACAATAACGCAGCTTGTATTTGAAAATACTGCTCAGTAACTGCATCATAGGTAGTAACACCAATATTCCACAATGTATGTAACTCTTCAATCAATGACATCAAGTAAACATCAATATCTTTACAGGGGAAAATTTGACCCGATATAAGTAAGGACATAAACATGAAAAGGTCTTTCATACATTTCCACAGTGGTAAGTTATAAGGTATAATTACCACATGCCACATACTGTAAGAGATATACATGTTTCCAAAAGGATTGAAGCTATCAGATGCGAGATCTAATCTGACATTACGAGGGTCTTCGATGAAAAATAGGTATATATTATCAAAGTCTTTCCATTCAGTTGCATCAGCATGGTGTCTAAGAACGCCCTCATCACCAACTCTCTTATCATGATGGCATCTCATGTCAAATGCGGTGTTACATGACATAAATAATCTTTATAATCTATGTGTCAATGGAAAATAATGCAATACATTCTGAGGCACCTTCTTTCCAGTACCACAGATCTTATACTGATTTTATCCATATATTGAAAATTCTCAAGGAATTCTACTCAACATAAAATAATACGCAATCATACTCACATGTGTGTATCAATTCATACCCAAATCTGAAATCACGCAATATATTTTCGCTCGTAATGATTTCGATAATTATGTGCCGGATGGTAACATCTATCCAAGCAACTCTAACATCATATCAATATTTTTATTGGTCATTCCAGTACTGTAACATCCCCGATCTGGGAGATGTTATCGGCAGGGGATAGCTATACGAATCTCATAAGCCTCTGACTATCTAATTGTTTTTAATCGTCATATCACTTTGTTTGTCTACAAGTTGAGTTTCGAAGGACCTAAAGTCTCTCTTTCTCTTTTGGCATTTTATGATCACTTGGGAAGTTCCTTGATCATCCTTGATTTTCTTACTTCCTTATCTTTATAATGGTCCTTAATATTCAGGTTAACTTACTACTTCTACAAAATGGTACATAAAGATATAGGGTCAACTAGGAGGAATTTCTTCCGAGAGATAAAAGTATCATACAACGCTCATCTTACAGTCGGTTTTGATATTATTCTTTATTACTTAAATCTGTGTCCCATATTCTTGTTACTTTTTCTCTATCTTTATCTACCTCTGTATCTTACCCCTAATTCCCAAATCCCTACTCTCTATCCTTGCTGTAAGTTTCAGTTATGGTACTCTGTTTTACGCTTCATACTGCTGCTTTTGTGATTTCTAACTCTCTTTATATTCACGGGTTTATTTCTATCTATTCTCATGGATTTCTACTGACTTTGGACTGATCTACCTTCCAAATTCCTGGGTGAACTCTTGTCAGATCTCGTATGATTATCTATGCCTATAAGTTAGGCTCTATCAGGGCAACTCCTTTATCTGGTCTCATTGAAGAATTCGAAAACTATGTAATCTAAGACTTTATCTTTGAAGAATCTCTTGAGTAGGAATGGAATCTTAAGTTTGCTAGGCAACTCTAATATTTGTTGGGGCTTTCATTACTCTCTTTTACTGCTATGGGTTCTAGTGTTTTGTTTACTACTCTGTTTCTATATCCTATATCTTGTCTTTCTTCTCTTCTAGCTTTATTTTTCTCTTTCTACTCATTTAGGTGGATGTCTTTAGGCTTTTATATTTCATTATATCTCTATACATCTCTATTTTTAACTGGTTCAAGCATTTATGTATCTTTTCTTCTAGATTTTTCTTTTGTCATTTGCTCTCTTTTCAACTTTCTTTGGAGTTGTCATCTGGTTTTCTAGCTTGTTCGGAACTTCGGAGAATAGTCTAAGATGACTACGGAATGATCCTTAACTAGAGTGAGGAAAAAGGAATTCAAATAGCTGGGAAATTTTTACTAACCTGTCTGTGAAGCTTTGAGGACGTACTCGAGGATCGGATACTGGAGAGGTAGTGCCTCATATACGGGTATCCCGGACATACTACGTATACAAGACCCCAGCACTCTACCCACTGCAGTCACTGAATCCTTAGACCATGCTCTGATACCATCTTTGTAACATCCCTGATCTGGGAGATGTTATCGGCAGGGGATAGCTATACTAACCCCATAAGCCTCTGACTATCTGACTGTATTCTAATATGTTCTAATGCAATGTCATGTATATAAAACATACTCAATTGAAATACATTTTTTTCTCACATCTGTTAATTCGATATACTTTACTTTACAAATTAAAATATGTTCTTAATTACTCATACTCTACTAATGCATACCAGAAACTTATACTTTGACACTGACTAGACTCTTATACTATATGACTCAATGTTGGTGGACTCCATCCCTGGTGACTGCATCAGTATCCATCCTCCCGAGCTTGTCCTCCTAGAATCCCTACAAAATAATAAAGACTGGAGGGTGTTAAATTGTTATACGATCTAAGTGAGTGGACAATATCTGAAAACTGAAGTAAAAACCCTTTTAGCTTTAAAACCATAATTTCAAAATATCTCTTTATGAAAACTTTGTTTCTGAAACTTCATTTTTCTAAAAACTGTCTTTGAAACTCTAACTTTGAAAATCTGTTTCTGAAAATCTGGTCTCTGAAAACTATTTGCTAAAAAAACTGATTTCTGAAATCTAGTTACTGAAAATCTGAAAACTTTATACTGAAAATCTGAAAACTAAAAACTGCTCTACATCCAGGACCACAACTCAACTGGATGTACTCTATGCCCAGGACCACAACTCAACTGGGCATCTCTGAGGCTGGTGGTGCCTACGTCCAGGACAACAACTCAACTGCAACGTAGGGCTCTACACCCAGAACAACAGCTCAACTACAGTGTAGCCACCACTAGAACTGGGGGTGCGGATCAATGCTACCGCCCAAGCTCTGAAACTAGGATTTTGGGGATCTGTCAACCTTAGTCCTGATCGAGGATCTGAGAGCGTCCCCTCAGTCATCCACATGTGCACATGTCTCTGAATCCGTCAATTCCACTGTATCTCAAGTTACATACTAGGGTGAGGTTTTACCTCATGCCCCGAAAGAAAAACATAAAACATGTTCTAAAAACATAAATCTTAAAGTGAAACATCTATTTCCATAAAACTTCTTAAATCATGCTAAATCATATATGATATAAAAATAAACTTGGCTAACGCCCTAGTTGCTGAAAAGTAAGTCTGATTGGAGAAAAATGCGAAATGAAAATCAAGTAAAAGGGAAAGTGTCCACTCACATATTTGAATTTTTGCTGGTATTGGATCCTTTGTCGTAGAAGAGTACGATTCCTGCGGATAATTTATGGTTGAGAACTTGGTCAGTATATAAGATGAAATAGGTCTGACGATACGTCACTAAATTTTATATATAAGGCTCACTAGACTCATAACTTGATGTAGGGTATGTGTAAGAACTAATATGAGGCCCCAAGGGTGGTCTCGAACGCTTAAGATGGAATTAGGGGATTTAAAATTGTTTGGCCATGTTTTACTTCTCGCATCGCGACGCAGGCCATGGAGCGTCGCGACGCACGCGAACCAGAAACACCCCTCTGAATTTTCTTCTACGCGTCGCGACGCGACCTGGAAAACCAAGTTACTGGTTTTCTTCTCTACATTCAACCAAATCTCAAGTTATCAAACTTTACTCAATTTCAACACTTCCAATCCAAAAACCATTATACAAAACATCATCTTACACTCAATTTTCATCATCTACACCCCTAATTCATCCTCAAATCAAATCTTAATACATTTCACACATCTTACCAATTTTTACCAAAAACATCACAAATTAAAATTCTTTAACTTTCCATTGTTTTAATTCTTAACAAGCATGCTATCATCATCAAAATCAAGTCATCAACACAATATGGGTATCAATTTATCAAAACCTTAAAACTTCAAAAATGGGTCATAGATTTCTTACATTCTTCCTCTTGATTTCTTCATCCCCAAGGATTTCTAGGCTCCTACTTTTTTCTTTTCTTCCCTTTCTTCTTCTCTTCTCTCCTTCTTCTTTCTTATTCTTCTTCCTCTTCCTCTCTCATTCTTCTTTCTTCTTTCCCTCCTCTTTTCTTACGGTTCACCTTCTTTTTTTGTTTCCAAAATTTGGGATTTGTAAATAGTGTTTCATTTATATAGTTGGACCTTTTAGATATTTGGAAAGTTATAGAAGAGTGTAGAAAAATGGAGAAAGTTTGGGATTTTTGCATTTGGGCCCGAAGTTACTATTCATCCCGATTTTGATTTGAGTTTTTTACCCGGTTCTGGTCCGAATTTGGAAAACTGTTTAACTCGGACGTTGTAGGTCTCATTCTCAGCTTTTTAACGATATAGAATTCATAAAAATCGGAGATCGTAAGAAACATTTATGCCCAAAATACTATGGGCGGTCCAAAATAAACACGATGCAGTCCCGTCTCGGGACTTCGAGAAATTTATCGATCGTTCCCAACGTCATCTGATGAAGATATTTGAGTCTCAACATAATTTATTTTACGTCCATTTATCCTGTACGTAATAATATTGTCATAGGTAGTATTAAAAACTACCGGTCGTTACAAGTACTTACTTTAATGTGGAGTAGCTTAACAATAAAGTTCAAAGTCAACATGCTAACACCATTAAACAGTATATTTTTAGCTTCTTCAAGTAACTGACTAAATAATTTCTCTTTATCGTTCTCCTCTGGGTGTGATATTTCTCCACCAACTTCTATCCAATTTCTATCCATATCAACAAAAATATTTACAAATATATAAATAAATTACTACATTAATAAAGATTCATATATATTTTAGAAAATACATATACCTAATATGTGATACATATTAGACAAAATACAAAGTAATTTAATTCATAAACTAAAATATTAGTTAATTAAATTATAAACTCTAATTTTTGGGGATTTACGTAAAAATACATAATGGGTGTTTAAATTACTACAATAATAGTAATACATTGGATTAGTGTTGAAAATGATGATAATGTGTATTGAAGAAAATGAATAAGAAGAATAAATAAATAGAGAAGAAAGGTGATGGGATGTTTGTTTTTTTTAAGACTTTTAGCGTCGTTGGTTTAATTTGCGATGCTAAATGTCACTGTGTTCAACGTCTCTACCAATATTCAAAGTTAAAGTTTGATATTTAGAGTCTAATATTGGTAGCATCGCTTAAATTTACAGCATTGCTGGTTTAAGTTATGATGTTAAATGTCACCGTTTTCAACATTGCTGCCTATATTTGACGCTAAAGGTTGATATTTAGCGTTGAATATTGGTAATGACGCTTAAATTTATGGCATTTAGCGCCACTAAGTATATTTGACGCTAAATATTCATTATTTAGCGTCGAATATAGTTAGCGACGCTGAAAATTCTGACATTTAGCGTTGCTATCTATATAAGAAACTAAATGTGGTACTTTTAGCGTCGTTTAGTCTTAAGACGTAATATGTTGTTACTTTTAGTGTCGTATTATTTTGACGACGCTAAATATAAGTTTTATGTTGTTTTTTCTTGCGACGCTAAAAATTTGGATGGTAAGATCTTATTTCTTGTAGTGTAACCATCCACGTAACACCCCCAAACTTGAATTATTGCTTGTCCTCAAGCAATAACCAAATGAAAATAATAAAATAAATGATAATAAATTAACTAAGTCACTTTTATAGGGAACACAATTACATTTAGCATATGCAATAAGTCTTTAAACTTTTAGCGGCCAGTAAACGAGTTATAATCTCATGAGCGCCTACAACGATGACATCCACAAATATCATTTAAAACTACTAATAAAAAATATATAAAATACATTAAAAAAAAACATAACACGGTCAAATTTTCACACTATTACCTCAAAGATAATTATATAAAATGACAATGGCTCAAAGAAAACTTCAAAATGCTGTAAACAGACATAACTTCCTTCAAAAATCAAATTCATCTCAATTAAATTCCCGTAGTGTGTGTAAATTAATCTTATCATTAGTTTATCCCCTAGATCATCAATTTTAACAGTTTTTCATTTCGATAATCAAAATAGAATAAGTCAAATTAACCTATGTCTTAAAATCTCTATGTCTTATCATTAAGCTCAAGTATCTTGGCTTTAGCATTTATTGTTGTTCTTTTTTTCTATTTTTTTTTTATTGAGCTTCCACACTGCCATTTAAAGTAGCATTTCTACTCATGGTAGCTTCACACTTGTCCATGAGTAGCTTCACGCATAAAGGTTATAGGTGGCTCCTTGATTTGCTAGCCTTCATGTAATTTTAAGATAGATAAATATATAGACTAGCGGTCATTCATTCAATCTAATTATCTCAATTTAAATTGTCTCAATCTCAAATTGCAAGTTTAAACAAAAAAAAAATTTGATATAAGTGCTTGAATATGGAAAGAATCATCTCAAGATAAACTCAATTTAAGAATTCAACATTGACATCAACCAACATTTATCATTTTCTAAGAGCCATAAATTTTATTGCAGATCAAATCTTTATCATAAGCATGTGATATTCTAACCAAGATATGGCTCAAAATTAAAATAAAAAATTAAAATAAAAACACAAAGTTCTACTCCATATCCCAAACTTAAAATAAGCATTGTCCTCAATGTTGAAAAATAAAAATAGAGAGAAGAAAAAGATACTCCTCAGTTTTAGTGATGATAATGTAGAAATTTATCTGTTGGAGAGTGAAGCTAAAGTAACGACCCCCAAACTTATGTTGAAACCTGGATCATCGAAAGAAAAGACATACATAAGTAAAAACACAAATAACAGAATAAATTAAAAAAAAAAACATAAAAAAAAAAATTAGAAATGCTTGGTTATCTCCCAAGAAGTGCTTAGTTTATAGTCTTTAGCCAGACTTTCTTTGAAGAAATTCCTTCAATGAGGCTTCCATGTGGCTTTAGATGTCATAGACATGACAGTCCCATGAGAATTACTATTCAAACTCCTCTTCCAAGAATGAGATGGAAAATAAAGTTCGTTTATACTATGCGCCATGTCAGCACCTTCGACCATTTATCTTTTAGAGGTCTTGAATGTAAAGATAAACTATCATGAGGTATTGCATGATTTTTGACTTAGAATGGTTGTGTCATTCTGTCAAGTTTATAGACGATATCAATGATAATAGATTCTTTATATTGTGATGTGTTTCCTTGTATCACGAGATTTTCAATAGGCTCATCCAGATACTTTTGCCCAACTCTTCATTTCACAACTTCCTCATAGATGTACTCAATGAACGAATGATTCTCTAGATCAATTATATACTCTATTTACCTAAGTTCTTGAATTGACACCTTAGTCACTATATATGCCTTTACCTCACTCCTCATTATGGTGTCATTATAATTCTCTCGAATCTATGGGTCTTCTTAGTGTCACCTAGTAGTATCCTTTGAGGTCTATAACTCTGGTTACTGGCTAGCTGTCTCATTTGGGCTTCTAGTTTTTTCAAGGATGTTGATTGGTTCTGAAGTAATGCCTTAAGTCTGTCTGTTTTTCTTGCCCTTTTTTATTCTGGTTGGCCATTTACATAAACAGATCCTCCATAGTTGGTTCTCATTCTTGAGAAAATTCTTGAACTTGTGATGGATAAATGAGATATAATGGTTCAATAGAATATATAGGATCTTCATTGTTGTGCCATGTAAAGTTCTAATGGTTTTGCCACCCTGGATTGTAGTTGAAGGTGCAATGATTACTAGAGTAGTTGCCCCCACATATCTCAACACATCATTGTGCTCTAAAAGGCTTGAGCATTCAATACATCAAGCATTTCATAAATTCCAATCTACAAGTACTTTGTTTTCAAGATGTTAAGTTTTTTTACAAATGTCTTCCAACACGTACTGTATCCCACCAACATAGGGTGCGACATGATCTCTCATAGCTCTTGGTTCTCCTGTCGCCCATTGGTAATCTGTTATTTCGAACACTTGAAAAAGACAAATAAAGAGAAATTAATAAAATAAAATAAAATATAGGTCTAATTAAGACTAAGATTGATTACTTTAATACTAACAAAAATAAACAATTCCCCTGACAATGGCGTTAAAAACTTGATAGTGATTTTATATAGCATGCAAGCGCACGTATCGTACAAGTAATATAGAAAGATTAAATTATTATTAATGTCAAATATTAAATTTTCTCAACACTAACCTTTTTTAAACTGATGATTATGATGGAAGAGTTATTAACTAACAAACTAAAGTAAAGTAATATAAATTTAATTAACAGAAAGTAGCAAGGTAAAATATAACATCCCCCTCTCAAAGATGCTACCGGTAGTGAATAGGTTGACCTATTGCCTTGAGCCTGTAGGAAACGGTTTCCTCGCGCGGCGGAACCGTGTAAGGCTCACGGATCGGACTTGAAAAATTTTTCTGCTCTTCCCTTCTTCTGGTAGAATGCAACCAGTAGATATACTGAAATTTTGTTTCTATTTCGGAC
The DNA here is from genome assembly GCA_019454045.1 of Zanthoxylum bungeanum. NCBI lineage: Eukaryota > Viridiplantae > Streptophyta > Magnoliopsida > Sapindales > Rutaceae > Zanthoxylum > Zanthoxylum bungeanum. The sequence continues at coordinate 56,597 of SKCR01036921.1, read as the reverse complement.
AAAATTTCAGCCCCGGAACGCCCCCGAAATAGTCCCCGAATAGCCCCCAAACTGCAGTGAAATATTTGACTATATTGGACCCGTTATACGCCTGAACTGCACCCAAATCAGCCCCTGATTTTCGTAACTAACAAAGATGTTTCAGGTCTAATTTTTCACCCAAAATTTAGTCCTAACAAAGCCCCAAAAATTCCCCAAGTGTTTCCCAAAATTCCAGATTGATACGAGATCAAACTGAGCCCCGAATAACACAAATACGTGGTCGACAGTGGAGTTTGTAATACCCCACTGCCGTGAGATGTAATAGATGAAAGGAATGATTTTGGTTCAACACCACAAGGTCTTCCGAGCTATGTGTCACAACCAACGGAAAGTAGTGTGGGCTACACTCACTAAATGAATCCCTAAACCTTTTAGAGATTACTAGTCACACTTGTATTTTTTCTTATTTTTCTTCTTGTTCTTATTTTTTCTTTTCTCAACAATTGAGAGAGAATGAGTAAGAAGATGGAGGCTAGGGTTAGAATGAGAGGCTTGGGAAAAAAATCATATTTTCCTTTTTATACTTAGGGTTTAATTTTACAAAATAAAACAAAACCCTAAGCCCTCCCACCATGCAAGTTTCGGCCAAGGCATTATTTTTCTATTAATTTTGTAACATGTAATATTAATTTCTATAATGAAATTATATGTTACAAAACTAAATAGTTATTACATTTCAAAAAGATGTAACTACTAAAATAAAGCCAAGGATTTATTATTTCTAAAATAAATAAAAACTCTTCCCTTTTTACATTGAAGAATTCGACCAAGAATAATAGAAAACATTTTGTAACATTAACCATTTAATTCCATAATTAAAATATATGTTACAAAATCAAAGAGTTACTACCTTCCATAAAGGTGTAACTTCCAAATTTAATCCAAGGGTTTCTAAAACCCAAATTTGGAATTCCAATATTAGCCTTCATTTAAATTATATTAAATATAATTTAACAATAATAAATGATTATCATATAATCATTTATTATATAAACCATATATTAACTTTTAATATATAGTTCCAAGTGTAACAAATAATATTATTAATCATATTAATATTTATACATATGTGAGTATATAATTGGACCATCCAATTATATTAAATCCGCTATAGTAAATTGAGCTAGCACGGGGACCAAATGGACCAACGGTTCCAAGCTCTAATAATCTCGAAATATTAATTAAGCTCTTAATAGCTATTGGTCGGGACTGCTACACCAACATCACCTTTGTAAATCAAAGGACATAGCCTGTCATGCAGGAGTTCGTAATACACTCATGATTAAGATCAATCCATATATGACCATCTAGTAGTTTCGAAATGACTTTCTTTATTTAACGGATATTATAAGAATGTCATTTCCATCTGGGTCCAGTCCTATATGATAGCATCATACAAGGTGCCTCCATTCTCATGTCTCTACATGAACGATCTCGGATCAAGGTCGCCACAAAAATATAGAATGGACTGCAGCTATAGATAAACCACAAACAAAGTACCCGCTTTGTTGGCTTTCTATGGACTATTTAAGATTACTAACTTCAGACTTAAATACTCTTGTGTATGAAACTCATACACTAAGTCTGAAGGCACATAAGTACTCTAGGGTATTTAAGATGATTTGTAATATGCAAAAATTAAACAAACACTTTGATAAATGAATAATGCAACATTTTATTTCAAAATACATAAAATCGTTTACATCACATGTAGCTCTAGGGCATACATTCCAACAATCTCCCACTTGCACTAGAGAAAATGGGACATGTCACGTAATCCTAGACCATCTAGGTAACCTTCTAATATTTTAGTCGATAAGGTCTTTGTAAATAGATCTGCTAGGTTCCTATGAATTTCCTCTCTATATGTTTTCCCCTCTTGTGGCTTCTTGGTTCTTTGGAGTTTGCAACTGCACCACTATTATCGCAATAGAGTGTGAGTGGTCTATCCATATCTGGAACAGCTTCCAAATCTCCCAAGAGTTTACAGAGCTAGACTGCTTCCTTATCTGCTTCACAAACTGCTTACATATTCAGCCTTCATGGTGGAGTCAACAATGCAAGACTGCTTTATACTCCGCCATACTATAGCCCCACCACCTAGGGTAAACACTGATCTAGATGTTGATTTCCTAGATTCGACATCTGTTTGAAAATCAGAGTCTGTATATCCCCTTAGGATCATATCCTCACCGAAATACACAAGCATATAATTTCTCGTTCTCTTAAGATACTTGAGAATGTGTTTCACAGCCACCCAGTGATCCAATCCTGGGTTCGACTGAAACCTACTAACTACTCCCACTGCAAAACTGATGTCTGGTCTCGTGTATAACATAGCATACATGAGACTGCCAACTGCTGAGGCATATGGGATCTGACTCATTTCTTCAACATCTTGAGGTGTCTTAGGAGACTGTTTCATCATAGTCAACTCCCTCTTTCTGGGTATAACCCTTGGCCACTAGCCTAGCCTTGAAGGTCTATACCTTTCCATAGACTCACATCTTCCTCTTGTAGATCCACTTACAACCTATGGGTTTCACCCCATCAGGATGGTCTACAAGTTCCCAGACTGAGTTAAAGTACATGGACTTCATCTCTAGGTTCATGGCTTTGAGCCATTCCTCTTTGTCAGAATCATCCATTGCACTACGATAGGTCAATGGATCATTTATACCATCGCTGGATGCGACAACTTGTGCCTCTCCAATCCTAAGGTAGCGATTAGGTTGTCGTACAACCCTCACATTGCGTCTAGGTGGTAGATCATTCTGATGAACTTGCATCTAACTCTCATATGTCAAAGGTGTTATGTATTTGTCAACTGTCGTTGACGATGGTGTGCTGGTCGAACCAGCAAGTAACTTCTCGAGTAACATCTTACTTCGAGGCTTGAACTCCCTCATATAGTCCTCATCTACAAACATAGCATTTATCGATACAAATACTTTGTTATTATCAGGACTATAGAAGAATCCACCGCTAATCTCCCTAGGATAACCTACAAATAGGCACACTTGAGAACGTGGCTCCAACTTTGTAGTCTTATTCCTCAGCACATGTGCTGGACACCCCTATATGTGGAAATGTTATAAACTAGTTTTACGACCATTCCACAACTCTAAGGGAGTCTTAGGAACATACTTAGATGGAACTATATTAAGGATATGTATTGCAATTTGCAGTGCATATCCCAAGAACGAACTAGGTAGTGAGTTGTAACTAAACATAGATCTCATCATGTCTAGTAGGGTCCGATTTCTCCTCTCTGTAACACCATTTTACTGTGGTGTTCCAAGTGCTGTGAGTTGGGATACTATCTCATGCTCAACTAAGAATTCCTCGAAATATCTGTCAAGGTATTCTCGTCCTCGATCTGATCGTAGAGTTTTGATTGTTTTACCTAATTGGTTCACAACCTCAACACGATACTCTTTGAACTTTTCAAAAGTATCTGACCTGTGCTGCATTAGGTAAAAATATCCATATCTAGAATAATCGTCAATGAATGTGATGAAGTATTCATAACCACCTCGGGCTCTTACATTCATCGGTCTGCAAACGTCTGAATATATTAGCTCAAGTGGTTGACTGGCTCTTATACCTTATCCAATAAAATGTCTCTTAGTCATTTTTCGTTCTAAACATGATTCGCAGTCTGGTAAAGTTCCGAGCTTTAACTGGTTTAAAGATCCGTTCTTTATCAATCTATCTATCCGGTCAAGGCTGATATGACCAAGTCTAAGACGCCATAGATATGTGTCATCGTGAGAAATCTTTTTCTATTTAGTTTTAGGTTTCTCAACCTAAAATATTTCAGTATTGAGCAGTGGCTTATGTGTTAACGATCTTAACACTTACAAGTTATCTCCTAGTTTCCTTAGCATATAGGTAATCCATTTATGAAATAATAACTATTATTATGAGATAAAATGATAACCATCATGCAATAGTTTTTAAACAGAAATCAAATTTCCATGACAAAACAAAAACAAACACCACTTTGTTTAAATTCAAATAACTTTTATTTGAAAAATTGAAAACTGATAATTTTCACTGCTTTACTGAAACAGCATCCCCTGTCCTGACTCTTATAGTAAAGTTACCTTCAGCAAGGTCTTTATGTACATCAAGTAGCTATACCTTTAGCCTTCCCAGTGTTAGTCTTCTTTATCTTTGCAGATTTTTAAGACTTGACAACATTTTCCTTAGCACTGAGCTTACGAAGATCCACAAGTATGGACTCGTAGTGGGTGAACTCATTAAGCAGTTGGGTCAACGTAAAAGTCAACTTGTTCATAACATAGTTGCTTTTAAACTACAGGAAACTCTTCGGAAAAGTTTCCATAATCATGGTCACCTGCCTACGCTCGTGAATACGATCTCTATGGGTTTCAGTAGTGTTGAGATAGGTCATCATCCTCAAGACGTGCTCTCGGACTAATGTCATATCATTCATCCTAGCAGTCATCGCTGAGACCATGGCCTCATGACGTTGATGCTTCGAAGGCTGCCCAAACATGTCCTGCAATGACTCCATCATCTGAGATGCTAGAGCCATAGGTTCATACTTTGCAGCAAGAACCTCATACATCTCTGCTAGCAAGTAGCAAAGGGCTTTCTCATTTGCTGTGACCCATTTCTTGTAGGTATCGCGCACAGCTTGGCCAACATTTCTGGCCGGCTCGGGAGGACTCTCCTCCGTCAGGACAAACTTTAGGTCTTCGCATACCAGAATAGCGTTCATGTTACTTTTTCCACTTAACATAGTTTTCTCATGTTAATTTATCGTTTGAGAGTATGGAATTAATTTGAGAAACCATGGCTGATAAATGAAACAAACATGCATTTAACATTCATTCATCGCATATTAAAATCATCAAACAATTTTGGCATAAAATTAAACATGATGCATGAACCATGAATAACGAATAACGAATTAGAAACCTAAGAGAATTATTATACCACGGAAATCTATCATCCCACAAGTAAGTGTCACCGTAGGGTAGGTCAAGTACTTGCATGATAGATCAAGACAATCCCAGTCGATTTAATATATGCGGGAATAACTCTTATTCATATATTAAATAAATACCGTTTCATTCGATCAAGGAATTTTATTAACAGTTAATTATTCCTTGTAAGTGTGACCCGCCGTTCGGGATTCTTGGACTTAACTGTTAGTTTTCCTAGAACATGCCAAGGATCTAATAAGCATGAAAACATGTTCATAAATTCAAAATAAGTTGCGGAATTACTTTATTGAATGGATTTGAGCTTTTAAAATTTTGAGAAGAAGATCCAAGATGCTTCCTTTGTTGATTCCAAGCTTTGAGTTGAAGATCTCCAAGATCCTTCCTTTGTTGATTCCAAGATTTTTAAGTTGTTTCCCTATCACCTTAGTTGATTCCATGAAGTGCTAGCTCCTTTGAAATTGCAACAAAATCAAAGAGATGGAGATGCCATGGTTCACGCCCAAGCTTGAGAGAAAGCTAGGGTTTTTGTTCAAGTGTGTATTTTGTGTAATGCATTTACAAGTGAAGAGAGAGAGAAGAGTTTTAGGTAAAACCAATTTACCCTTTTACCTAAACAAGGTAGTTGGTAAATGGTTTCACCAAAACCATTCCAAGGTAGTTGGATGGTGGGTGGCTTGGCATAAATGCCAACTACCCTCCCAACTACCACATGTGAAGTGGGCTCCACATTTGAAATTAAAATTCAAATGTCTCTACGAACATTTTCCGCGGCTCGGTTCCGTTTAATCTGATTAAACGAACTTTCGTCGCTAAATAATTAAATCTAATTTAATTAAATAACGATGCCTCGCAAATATATTACGAATGTCGTTTATGAATTAATTCTAAATTAATTCGTTCATTCGTATTAAAGTCCGACTTTAATTCCGTAATGAAATCCAATTCATATTAATATATCCAATATATTAATTTTAGCCCATACGAATAAATTAAATAGAAAAATCAAATTTAACTATTAAATTTATTTTATTGATTAATTCTAAATTAATCATGTTCTCTCTCTTCCGAACACATTTAATCCCAGATTAAATAATACCTCAATTAATCCCAGATTAATTTTCTCTCTCTTAATTAATCCCAGATTAATTATCTCTCTTAATTAATCCCAGATTAATTCTAATTAAAACTGTCATCGGTGAATCTTCGGGAAGCGACCCAAGAGATCCTTGGATATGTTGGCAGTAAATACGGTCATCGGATTATCTGAATACGTGCGTACCTCGTACCACGTGCTTACCGATTTACAGGACATGGTTGGCTTCTAGCAAAGCACCGTGCCTACCCAATTCTCCAGAAATATTCTTACTGGAATATATAATCTATGTCAGGCGTAGTATACGTAGTATTGCGTATTGCGATCCAGTATCAAATGTCACGTGCTAGGCCTGGGGCTGGAATGTGTCTGCCCCGTACGAAGCACATGTCGGATGTCTGGTAACTAGTCTCTATTATCGGATATACATGACCTAGTCATAATATCTCGATGACTGCAGTACTTAAGAGCACTAGTATCGTATCCTACGTGACATCATCTCCACTATGACTGGAGTGATACTTCTGTCTTGACATCACACCCAATACACTACGATTCTCAACATACCTAGCAGAGGCGTACACAGAACCGGTTAAAGCCCTGGACGACCAAAACTAAAGCATACCGATTGTCGCAAGTATTAGCGGTGCAAGTCTCAGGTTAAGACCAAATACACCTACCTTGATTTCGGACTTCCATAGACACATAGTCATACCACCAATGGAATTCCGAGGGGTCTATCCAGAGCGAAGCTATTTTCGTACCATCGGTAAAACACAACCTCCTATTGCACTTGCATGAGTATCATATACCCAAATATATGAGAACTATGCCGTTATGATCTCACATATCACGCACAAGTGTAATACTAGTCTATTCCGTATTATCGATGTCCAGTCTCGATAATACTACGACTAGGGATATTTAATGATTAATCCTTCGTGGACTGATACTGTCTCATATCATCTCAATCCATGAACTAATCATAAGGACCTCCTATCATTTATACATCTAGTTGATCTAATCACAAATGATATGAGTGCAATCTCCTTGTCACATAGTTAATTTGTACAACAACACCATGATCTGTACAAATAGTGACGCTATGGGTCATAATTGTCCAACAATCTCCCACTTGGCCTATAGCCAGTCACTCGAGTGTCTTACACCCGAACTATGTACGGTTCGCTCAAACTGCTGAGGAAAGGCTTTCGTCAGCGGATTTGTAAGATTATCGTCTGATGCAATTTATTCGATCATCACATCGCCACGATGTATGATCCGAACGAATCAGATGAATAGTCGGAGTATATATCTGGATCGTTGATGAGACCATTAATTCTTTAGTATGCGTTGTAGCCTAGCACAGCTGCTAATAGAACTATATCTAATCTAATTAGATTTGTTAATGACCCAGATGGCTTCTATTGCTGTCTCAGCCGCAGCAATGACCCGCATTTGTTGTTTATTCGGTAATAGTATCTTGCTTGGAAGATTTCCAGCTCACTGTTCCGTTATTCAAACTGTATTGTACCGTTGTTTTATCGGTTAGAAAACTTACAGCAGTGATCCCAGTCACTTCAAGTTCTCCTTCTCCATAGTTTTAAGACATCATCCTTAGTTCTTTAAGATACGAACGGATGTTCTTAATATCAATCCAGTGACTATCACTTGGATTGACCCGTTTGTGACTCCATATGCTCAAAGCGTATGAGACACCAGGTCACGTACATTTTTCAATGTACGAGTTCTCAGAGAGTGTTAACAACTTTAAATCTATCTCAGTAGATCTTTATTCCTAGAATAAAGGTTGTTTCTCCCAAGAATTCTATGGAGAATTTTCATGAAAGCCAAGTTTTCTCTGATTGTAATATGGGAATATCATTTCCAAGAAATGACATATCATCATTATTTAGGACATTCAATGTCAGTGCGCTCCCACTAACCTCCTTATATACACAAGAATCATTTCTCGTTTTGAATTAAATCATAAACTATTATGATTACATCGAAACGATAATTCCAAGAACCTAATGCTTGCTTCAATCCAAACATGGATCGAATAACCTGCAAACCTTGTTTGCTAGTTTTGATACGAAAAACCGTCAGGATGTTGTAAACATCCTCCAAAAGGTTTCCTTTTCAAGAAAGCGATTTTTCGGTTCAGCTGCCATATTTCATAAATGAAACATGCAGTATCAGCAAGCATTATCCAAAATGGATTTAAGGTGGCAACAGGTAAAATATTTCGTTGTAATCAACATAATGTTGATTATGATATCTTTCCGCTACAAGCCTAGCTTAGTACTTTTGTATGTTGCCTTCCATGTATGTCTTCCTTGAAGACTTATATAGTACCAATAGGCATAATGCCTTGCGGTATAATAACTAGTGTCCAAACATAGTTGATATACATGGAATCCATTTCGGACTCATGGCACTTGCCATAATAGGGAGTCGATACCTTGTATCACTTCCTCACATTAGTCAGTTTGTATTCCTCAATAGATTGACATCTTTATGAGGTGGATCAGAAACCCATACCCCAGGTTATTTTTTTCTGACTCTCTCCGATCTACGCGGTTCTTGTGTATTCGAAGATTATTGGTATAGGTTCATCATTGATGAACTATATGTGTTCCATTAAGGACTTGGTGCCTTGAAATAAAACTAACTCTCCGATTTTTCATCGAGTTTTACTATTCTCCCCCACTTACCACTACATATCGGTATTCCTCTTAGGAAAACTGCATGGTGAGCAACAATTACATTGTTCTCTAGTGAGTTTATAAGTACTATACTTTGGTTTCTTAGGATAACCAACCATTAGCACTTATCCATTTGGGTTCTAGTTTGGTATCATCCAAACATATGCCTTGCATTCCCAATCATCAGGAGTGAAAAGCCCAGTTTCTTTCCTGTTATATCTAATATGAAATCTGTCAAACAGATTTTTATGGAACCTTATTCAAAATAAGTATTGCACTGTTAATGGCTTACCCCATTTTGAAGGAAAATGGTAGCTCAGAGCGACTCATGATTAACCTTATCATGTCCAACAAAATTCGGTTTCTGTTCTCCGTTCGGACACACTGTCAAATTGATGTATTCCAGGAGGAGTCCTCATTGAAAGAATATTATACTCTTCAAGTATTGGAGAAACTTATTGCTGAAGTATTTTTCATCATGGTCAAACCGTGATGTTTTAATACTTTAGCCGATCTGTTCGTCTATTTCGTGTCGAAACTCCAAAAGTTTCTGATTTGTGTTCCTCAAAAGAAACACACCCATAACGCGATGCCACATCCGTAAAGGTCACGAAATATTCATATCCACCTCTAGTCTAGCTAGACATGGGCCCACTTACGTCACTATGAACAATGGCTAATAGATCGGTGGAACTTACACTTTTACCAAGTAAAGGTGTTTTAGGTACTTTACCTAATAAACTAGATTCGTAGACATCATTTGAATGGAAATCAAATCCGTCCTAGTATCCACTATTCAAAAGTGTGGATATACGAGTCTTGTTTAATGTGTCCCAGACAGACAGCACTGCCACAAATAAGTCTCATCTGATCAAATCAGTTTGAGCTACTTGTTTGTCATGTTATATGTTTGAGATTTATTTATATTCAAAATATAAATACTGTTATTCACATCTAATGTGTTTATCTCAACATCATCTTTATATAATAAAACACTTTAGTGTTCTAGAATATAAAGGCACACTCGCAACGAGTTATACTCGATATAGAGATAATATTTCTAGTCAAACTAGTTATATTATAACAGTTTCCTAATTTAAGTACACACACACCAAAAGGTAGTTCCTAAACTTAGGTATCTGCGTTGAAACAGCGACTGTCGTCCCGTTTCTGATTCGCAGATTAATCTCAACTGAAGTCAGTATCCTGCTCACAGCAGATTCTGCACATCAATGCATATTTATGTATCACACTAAGTATCTAAAATCCAATTTTAATACTAGTATGAACATATTTATGACAAACATATTTGAAGTCAGAACCTTGTCCTGTCTTCTATTCCTTCATGTCGCTTTGTCCATACGGCAGTCATGCTTCAATGACCCCGTTGGCCACAAGTTTAGGCAGACATCTTGGGTAGGTCATTTATCTTCCTAGAAGATTATAATGATTTTGCCTTTTGCCCTTTTCATATTCCAGAAGTCTTTGGCCAAGCCTGGCCTTCTAGAATATCGAAGTAGGTGCGCCTTGCGCTTCTTGCTTATTGCAAACTTTGACTTTGGTCTCCTTAAGAATAGTCATTAACTCTCTCTCCAAGAGTTGTTTATTGCAATTCAATACTTCTAAGATCTAAGAATAGATCTATGAAGATCCTTCAATTTCATTATCATACTTTAAGGATCTAATCCTTACTTCTGATTAAGAAATAAGGAGTCATTATGGCAAGCATAATAGATTAAGCATTAAAGTTATCATCACATGATCTTCCAAAGATCATGCTCTACTATTTGCTTAACTCCGGGCTTAGCCTAAGATGTTATTTTATTTATCAAATAACTTTCTTAGTTTTCAGGACTATCCTGAAATTTATTCCCAATTTGAAATTAAAGTCTTTAACACACTTTTTTCCCTAGGATAATGTTTTAAACATTAATCTTTCATTTAAATCTTGATTCTAATAGTCCACTATTTAATCAACGATTTCAGGTAACAATTAATGTAATGATTACTATAGTCTAACTATATAACTTATTACAATTTTATTAGTTAAAATCAAATATATATTGATTACTATAATCCAATTATATAATCATTATACATGATTAGTAAAATCCAAATATATTGATTTCTATAATCAATTTATAATCAATATAATGAGAGGTAAAATTCAACATATTGATTACTATAATTCATTATATAATCAACTATAAATGAGGTAGTTTGAATACAGTCCAACTGTTTAAATTAAACAACAATAAATATTAGTCCAACTAATTATCATTTATGTGACGAATGATATTTGATTGAGCGCGTATGGCAAGTAACTAAACGAATATTGCAATCTAATACTTGCCTCCCACTATTTTTCGCGAGCCTCTAACCCTCTCTTGAGTACTCGGGAAACCTAGTTTTTCCTAGTGGGCTAGGATCCCGTTAAATAACACACAATCTTGACTTTGGCCAACAAATTGTATGATACTTAACTAAGTAGATCTCTAAGATCAATTGGATCTCATCCAATTCCTAGATCCAGTAGGTGGACATCCAAGTCCGAAACATATATCTTATATATGCCAATATATCAAATATATTACCTAACCTTTTTCCTCTGAATCAACTAAGGTCTTGGCTTTGGCACAACAAACTTAATGATCCCAGTTAAGCGGAACCTATTGACATGGAAAGCTTCGTAATCAATGTCGATGGACAAGAAGTGATCTTGACTTTGGCCAACAAATCACACTTGGACAAGACACACGATATAGAACAAAACTCTCTCATGATTCAAACACATCCTCCGCAATTGACAAAGGTCTTGACTTTGCCAACAAACAATGCCAACTTGGATCTTGAGTAAGAATCACTCAACAGAAGGAAAACGCTTAATATTTGTAGGGTTTTTCGCGTGCAAATTGGCAACCAATTTATTATCTTTGTTAAGATCTCATCATCATACACCCTTAAACATGCATTCTAATACATAATAAAGCGCGTATAAATAAATAAATTAATAATGATATACGGATGGATATCTCACAAATTGTTCCTAGAACAAATCAAATCTTTCCCTCTCCCCGGCTAGAACTATTCTAACTTCTACCCAATTACAAAATACAATAAAGAAACCTCATTTACATTGAGGGGAATAGGTGAGAAGAGAAATACAATGAGAGATGAGATAAAAGGCTGGACACGTAGGTCCAATTTAATAAATTCTAAACTTATTACAACAATTTCCAAAACTTCCCTTCCAAAACTGCCATTGCCCTCTAATATCCATCTGATACACATTCATGTATTCATACAAATCATGTTATTCAATCAATCTAATCCAATTAATTAATCTTTGAATTAATGACATATAATGTTCATACACGATTTGATTTGCGTGAGTCAAACTCGTTTAAGAATAAATACTCAAAGTAAGTATTCTTGAATTATATTGAACTACAACTTTAAATCCAATTTATTTGTATTCAATACTAATTCCAATTTAATAATCCATTAATATCTACACTTACTTATAAGCCTTAAAGACTTGGATTCCAAATCCAATCTTAATGGGTCTCAAAGGCCCAATAACATCCAATGTCATTTCAATTAAAGTCCAATGGGCTTTTAATTGATTCTTAAGGCATGGGCTTTGGCCATAATGGATCAAACCCAAAATGCCAAGGCCCAATAGGAATCACCATATTGCCAACAAATCAATTTAGGCCCATTAGGCCCAATTAAATTCTTTAAAGGGCCAAGTGATGTATTTGGACCTTATGCAATTGGTTTTGGGCCCAATTGGATCCAATCCAAAAGTCCAAAACCAAACTTAGTCAAACCAAGCCCATTAAGCCCAAATACACACTTTTAGCCCAATTCATAATTAAAAGCTTATTAACATAATTATAATATCCCAAATATCACAATTACTTTAATTAAAGTGTATTAGCCATGATTAATTAATTAAACTCAATATTTCCAAATACCAATAATTTAATTAATCATGCTTAATCCAATCAATTCATGCTTAACACAAATTGAAGCCAAAATACATCATTTCATGCTCAACACAAATTGAATCCTAAAATCATCATTTCATGCTCAATATGTTCTTTGATTATAACATAAACATTATTGACTTTGATTCTAATCCAATCAAACCAACAATCAACATTTAAACATGCATTTAAACACATCATTTCATGTTACAAAAATCAAAAAACATGCAGTCCACTGCACAGAAGCATTCGACCATACTAAAAAAATTAATTTTTGATTCATTTGATTTGTTTCAATCTAATCATGCATAACTCTAAGTTATCATATTCTAAGCATGCTCAAAGCATCAATTTGAAAGAATCATGTTCAAAACATAAAAGCCCCAAATTTTAGTCTCATGAACCCTAAAATTTTCATGTTTAAAATTGGCTCTGATACCATTGTTAGTTTTCCTAGAACATGCCAAGGATCTAATAAGAATAAAAACATGTTCATAAATTCAAAATAGTTGCGGAATTACTTACATTGAATGGATTTGAGCTTTTAAAATTTTGAGAATAAGATCCAAGATGATTCCTTTGTTGATTCCAAGCTTTGAGATGAAGATCTCCAAGATCCTTCCTTTGTTGATTCCAAGCTTTTGAAGTTGTTTCCCTATCACCTTAGTTGATTTCATGAAGTGATAGCTCCTTTGAAATTGCAACAAAATCAAAGAGAGGGAGATGCCATGGTTCCACGCCCAGGCTTGAGAGAAAGCTAGGGTTTTTGTTCAAGTGTTGTATTTTGTGTAATGCATTCACAAGTGAAGAGAGAGAGAAGATTTTTAGGTAAAACCAATTTACCCCCTTTACCTAAACAAGGTAGTTGGGTAAATGGTTTCACCAAAACAATTCCAAGGTAGTTGGATGATGGGTGGCTTGGCATAAATGCCAACTACCCTCCCAACTACCACATGTGAAGTGGGCTCCACATTTGAATTCAAAATTCAAATGTCTCTACGAACATTTGCCGCGGCTCGGTTCCGTTTAATCTGATTAAACGAACTTTCGCCGCTAAATAATTAAATCTAATTTAATTAAATAGTGATGCCTCGCAAATATATTACGAATGTCGTTTATGAATTAATTCTAAATTAATTTGTTCGTTCGTATTAAAGTCTGACTTTAATTCCGTAATGAAATCCAATTCATATTAATATATCCAATATATTAATTTTAGCCCATACGAATAAATTAAATAGAAAAATCAAATTTAACTATTAAATTTTTTTATCGATTAATTCCAAATTAATCATGTTCTCTCTCTTCCGAACACATTTAATCCCAGATTAAATAATACCTCAATTAATCCCAGATTAATTTTCTCTCTCTTAATTAATCCTAGATTAATTATCTCTCTTAATTAATCCCAGATTAATTCTAATTAAATCAACTGTCATCGGTGAATCTTCGGGAAGCGACCCAAGAGATCTCTGGATATGTTGGCAGTAAATACGGTCATCGGATTATCCGAATACGTGCGTACCTCGTACCTCGTACCACGTGCTTACCGATTTACAAGACATGGTTGGCTTCTAGCAAAGCACCGTGCCTACCCAATTCTCCAGAAATATTCTTACTGGAATATATAATCTATGTCAGGCGTAGTATACGTAGTATTGCGTATTGCGATCCAGTATCAAATGTCACGTGTTAGGCCTGGGGCTGGAATGTGTCTGCCCCGTACGAAGCACATGTCGGATGTCTGGTAACTAGTCTCTATTATCGGATATACATGACCTAGTCATAATATCTCGATGACTGCAGTACTTAAGAGCACTAGTACCGTATCATACGTGACATCATCTCCACTATGACTGGAGTGATACTTCCGTCTTGACATCACACCCAATACACTACGATTCTCAATATACCCAGCAGAGGCGTACACAGAACCGGTCAAAGCCCTGGACGACCAAAACTAAAGCATACCGATTGTCGCAAGCATTAGCGGTGCAAGTCTCAAGTTAAGACCAAATACACCTACCTTGATTTCGGACTTCCATAGACACATAGTCATACCACCAATGGAATTCCGAGGGGTCTATCCAGAGCGAAGCTATTTTCCGTACCATCGGTAAAACATAACCTCCTATTGCACTTGCATGAGTATCCTATACCCAATATATGAGAACTATGCCGTTATGATCTCACATAACATGCACAAGTGTAATACTAGTCTATTCCGCATTATCGATATCCAATCTCGATAATACTACGACTAGGGATATTTAATGATTAATCTTTCATGGACTGATATTGTCTCATATCATCTCAATCCAGGAACTAATCATAAGGACCTCCTATCATTTATACATCTAGGTGATCTAATCACAAATGATAAGAGTGCAATCTCCTTGTCACATAGTTAATTTGTACAACAACACCATGATCTGTACAAATAGTGACGCTATGGGTCATAATTGTCCAACATTAACGAGTGAAGTGTCGTCGTAAGGCAGGTCAGTTCACAAGATACATCTAGAATCCCTATCCTTTCGGAACCCAAACCTGATATTGACTCAAAATGGACATCATTTGTAGGGGACGAAAGCAAAGTCGTCTCGAGGCGCTTTTTGAATCTCATATTTTCGGAATAACAATGGAGATCGTGGGATATATTGTCGTATATCCCTCACACACTCACTATTTTAAAATAAGGTTTCTCTATCTAAAAATATCTAATATTTTATTTTAACTAGTGTGGATAAAAATATGGTGGCTAAATCATAATTTTTTATTTACACTAGTTTTAACATTAATGACCTAACCAATTTTAACTCTTAAAATTTATATCATTAATTTTCCAATAGTCTATACTAATTGTATTACTCAATTAAACTAATTTAATTAGAGTGGTATTAGTGACTTATTATCATTTAACTCTTAAAATACTAGAACAGTAATAGGTTTAAAAATTTTAAGAATCCTAAAAGGTCAAGATTTGTATTAAACTAGTTAATTAATCTTAATGCGTTATAAAGTCCAATAGTACGTGGAATTATATCCCGAGTGCAGACCATATTACCGTCCATTCGAATTCGACTATGGAATTTATATCCGGGTTTCCATCCTATATACCAATGGAATTTATTATGCACTAATTAAGCCCAATATATTAGAATTCAAATTTTAAACCATAAATCCAATTAATTGATTTTCATGCATATCATATTCTAATTTAAACACTTTAAATTACATAAAATCATATTTTATGTCTATAATGATAATGCATCTAAAACATGTTATGGCATGTAAAATGCAAGAGTGTGCACCATAAGCTATATGACATGTTATTTAAACAATTCAAAATAAACATACATATAACATAAAATTATTTTGCATTGACCAGACTCTTATTTTTCCTATATTAATCTAATTGGTACATCAAATATACCAAGGCATCCCTTGGTCTTCAAATCCCGCTCCAAGGTGGTGTTGGCTCCTTTTGCGACTTCAGTGCTCCAAATTACAAAAATTGAAATTTTACATCGAAAAATAAAATTACAACAATTGTAAACAATGGCCTTATGGCCTTACATCCCAAAAACAAAGCCAACTCCAAAAATAATAGCCGGACAAATTTACGACCAATGCAAAATCCATTCATCACATGAAATAACAAAAAGCATTCATCATATGAATATTATATAATGCCCACTCATCTAAACGTGCATATCATATTTATAACTCATATAAATATATTAAAAAAAGAAACTTTAAATGAAAAAGAGAAGGTTTAAGAACACTTTTCAACCTCGCTCTCGATGCCAATTGTAGGAAACGCTTTCCTCGTGTGGCAGAAGCGTGTAAGGCTCACGGATCGAACTTGAAAAAATTTTCTGCTCTTCCCTTCTTCTGGCCGAATGCAACCAGTAGGTATACTGACATTTTTTTTCTGATTCGGATAAAATTTCAGCCCCGGAACGCACCCAAAATAGTTCCCGAACTGCAGTGAAATATTGGACTATATTGGACCCGTTATGCGCCCGAACTGCACCCAAATCAGCCCCTAATTTTTGTGACTAACAAAGAAGTTTCATGTCAGATTTTTCACCCCAAATTCAGTCCTAACAAAGCCCCAAAAAGTCCCCAAGTTTTTCCCAAAATTTCGGATTGATACGAGATCAAATCGAGCCCCGAATAACACAAATAAGTGCTCGACAGTGGAGAATGTAATACCCCACTGTCGTGAGATGTAATAGATGAAAGGAATGATTTTGGTTCAACGCCACAAGGTCTTATGAGCTATGTCTCACAACCAACGAAAAGTAGTGTGGGCTACACTCACTAAATGAATCCCTAAACCTTTTAGAGATTACTAGTCACACTTGTATTTTTTCTTATTTTTCTTCTTGTTCTTATTTTTTCTTTTCTCAACAATTGAGAGAGAATGAGGAAGAAGATGGAGGCTAGGGTTAGAATGAGAGGCTTGGGAAAAAAATCACATTTTCCTTTTTATACTTAGGGTTTAATTTTACAAAATAAAACAAAACCCTAAGCCCTCCCACCATGCATGTTTCGGCCAAGGCATTATTTTTCTATTAATTTTGTAACATGTAATATTAATTTCCATAATGGAATTATATGTTACAAAACTAAATAGTTATTACCTTTCAAAAAAGTGTAACTACTAAAATAAGCCAAAGATTTATTATTTCCAAAATAAATAAAAACTCTTCCATTTTTACATTGAAGAATTCGGCCAAGCTAGGAATAATAGAAAATATTTTGTAACATTAACCATTTAATTCCATAATTAAAATATATGTTACAAAATCAAAGAGTTACTACCATTCATAAAGGTCTAACTTCCAAATTTAATCCAATGGTTTCTAAAACCCAAATTTGGAATTCCAATATTAGCCTTCATTTAAATTATATTAAATATAATTTAACAATAATAAATAATTATCACATAATCATTTTATATAAACCATATATTAACTTTTAATATATAGTTCCAAGTTGACAAATAAATATTATTAATCATAGTAATAATATTTATACATATGTGATATATAATTGGACTATCCCATTATTAAATCTGTTTATAGTAAATTGAGCTAGCACGGGGACCAAATGGACTACGGTTCCAAGCTCCAATAATCTCGAAATATTAATTAGCTCTTATTAAATATTCTGAATTATTAACTCCGGGGTTATTCTACTAAAAACCTGAAGTTGCACTCTCGTTGCCGTAGATGATATATTAAGCCGAACCAAGTCGGTGTCCATCGATATAGTCATTACATACGAATTGACCCTTCACGAGTATCTCATAATTATGGTCGGGTCATAATGTCCGTTATACCCCTCTAATTATTTTTTTTACCTTAGTATCGTTGATTCTCTAATGAATGATTTATTCATAACCATTATGAATTTTAATCTTTCATTCGTAATAGAAAGACTTGGCGCTCAAATCGTTTAAGCAAACCGGAATCAACCCTTAAGAAAGTTACTCATCTACTTCTCGCAAGAAAGAGTGAACTCTATGTCTCATGCCCTCAAAGTACGTAGCTATTGGTCGGGACTGTTACACCAACCTCACCTTTGTAAATCAAATGACATAGCCTGTCATGCAGGAGTTCGTAGTACACTCAGGATTAAGATCAATCTATATATATGATCATCTAGTAGATCGAAATGACTTTCTTTGTTTATAAGAATGTCATTTCCATCTGGGTCTAGTCCTATATGATCGCATCATACAAGGTGTCTTCATTCTCATGTCTCTACATGGACGATCTCGGATCAAGGTCGCCATACAAATATAGAATGACTGCAGCTTTAGATAAACCACAAACAAAGTACCCGTTTTGTTGCTTTTTTTTCTATGGACTATTTAAGATTATTAACTTCATACTAAATCCTCTTGTGTATGACACTCATACACTAAGTCTGAAGGCACTAAGTATTCTAGGGTATTCAAGATGATTTGTAATATGCGAAAATTAAACAAACACTTTGATAAATGAATAATGCAACATTTTATTTCAAAATACATAAACTGTTTACATCACATGCACTCTAGGCATACATTCCAACGAGCCTTGACCGGCGTAAACACACACGTATAACGCAAGCGCACGTATCGTTCAAGTAGTATAAAAATATCGATCCCACGAGGACTTAATTCCTACTGTTGTATTAATTGTTGATACTATTTATTTACAAATATCTAATTATAGGGAGAAGGGAATTGATTGCTTGAAATGATTTGATTTGTAGATTTACTAAATAAATAAAAAGACAAAAGATAAAAGAAAATACTAAGGAAAATAAAAAGACTTAAAGATCTAGGTTGTGAATCTTTCTAATATCAATTAAAAGATGAAGTAGTTAAATCATAGTTGGGTAAATTATTGAATTATTAATCTGGAACACTAAATTATGTAAAAGCCTCTTCCGAATGATCATTTACAAATACCTAGTATAATCCAATTGAACCATATGTCTATGTCAATTAAATTACCTAGATTCATTAAGATTGAGTTCCAATTATGACTACCCCCGCCCAACAGGTATATTCCTATCCTGTAAGGAAATCTATTAAAGGTTTATCTATCCTTAAAGAAGATCGTGGGTTGTTGAGACTAAGGTCTTAAACTTAAAATCCCTATGTCTAGTTCATTTTAAGTTTATCTAAATCAATTTTATTAATGGCCAATTAATAAAAAGGCATTAAGATTATGACTCAATAATAAACTCTTTTAAATTACTCAAACTATAATCTAACCCTTTAAAACCGGTTATATTAGATTTTATCACAAACCCTAGATATTTAATTTAGTTACTATACATAATTAAAACTGATATAAACTTAAAAGACAGAAAATGAAATTGCAGAAAGTAATTAAAATAAAAATGAAATGCTAAGGTAAAAGGAAATAACTTCTACTATATACTATTTAGATATCTCCCATAAAATAATAATATATTAACTTGTGATATTTTAAACCAACCGTCCAGAATGGCGGTATCCTGATTAAGTCAAATTCAAATATACCAGCCATAAGGCGGAACAGAAATATAAATTTAAACCAACCGACCTAGAATGGCGGTATCCTCATTAAGTCAGGTTTAACCAGTTTAAATTGAATAACCAACCGACCTAGAATGGCGGTATCTTTTTATTAATTCAGATTTTAAATAGTTTATATATCATATTTTAAGGGAGATTAATCTAAATAGCAAAAGTAAAAGATTACCTTATTACCTCAGCATAGAGTTACGTTACCCCCTCATGATTCATGGTTATAATTACTACTACAAAGCGAATAAACTGAATAAAAGAAGAAAATATGAAGAACTCTCAATTTATTTATAAGGATTTCAGAGGAAGAGGTACATTTGAAACTAAAATTCGAAATCTATTTATAGGCAAAAAAATCTAATTTTTTATTATTATTTTTCTGATTTTTATTATTTTATTATTTTTCTGATTTTTATTTTTTTATATTATTTTTTTTGGATCGCTGAATTTTCGACACGTGGCATGGTGTGCTAAAAATGACGGCTCGTTGAATCTTTGACACGTGGCATGGTGGTTAAATTACTAAAATACCCTCGGTGTCGGGATGCCCAAAATTACCAAAATACCCTTTTCGCCAAATTTCACAATTTTGCTCCAAATCACCTCCAGAATATCTTGAAACTTATTTCGGTGTCGGGATGTCCAAAATTACCAAAATTTGTGTCGGGACGTCCAAAATTACCAAAATACCCTTTTTGCCAAATTTCACCAATTTCACAGTTTTGTTCCAAATCACCTCCAGAATGTCCTGAAACTTTGAAACTTTATTTATCTACAAAATAACACAAACAACATCAAAATATTCACAAAACTCAAGAAACTATACAAAATATTAAGTTAAATGAGTGGGAAATAGTGATACATTTATCACTCATCACCCCCCAAACCTAACATTTTGCTAGTCCTCGAGAAAATACAAAATAAAATAACATATAAAATTTAACTAAGCCACTTTCGTAGGGATCACGATTGCATTTAGCATATGCAACAAGCCTTTAAACCCCTAGGTGTCCCTAGTGGACGAGTTGTAGTCTCGTGAAGGTTTACAGCAATGATACCCACAAACATTTTAAATAAAAAAAGGTATTAAAACTAATGCACACAAAAGCAAAAAGACAAGCGAAAAGAGAATAAAAAAGTTAGTGACTAATCAGGTGAAATTTCTACTCCAAGTTATTAGTTGTTTTGTTTCATTCTAAATTACTGAATAAGTAAATTCTCCGATTATTTTTACCATTCTTCATATACACAGCCAACAAAATATTAAACAACTCATTTTTGCCCACAAAGTTCATAAGTGCAGTTGATAAGAGAGTAATATTTTGTCCTAAAGTTTTATCAGATTTCACACCTTTTTGTAGTAATGGAATAATTTTTCTGATTTTTCTGATTTTTTCTTTGATTTTTTCTTTTCTCTATTTTTATTTATATACAATATCTTCCATCTATGTAGCGAGCTTTAGGTCGGTGACTCCCAAACCAGTTGGCTTAGGGCATCAGGTGTTTACAACCCCTAAGGACTTAATTACTCAGACTTCAGATATATAAACATATATATATATTTTTCATCATTTTTGATCCATGTAACGAGCTTTGGGCCAATGACTCCCAAACCAGTTAGTTTTAGGGCACTAGGTATTAAAATACCCTTACAGACTTAATAACTCGGATCTCAGATGTTTTTTTTTTTTTTTTTATTCCATCACTATTTTTTTAGATGTTTCCTCCAAATGAACTAGAGTACTGGATATTACAAACTTTTCAATTTTAGCTTATGTCTGTATGTTACATGTATGTTGATAATACTGCTAACTAAGTATATGAAGATTCATTTTAGTCAGTTTTATGGAGAATTTACAGATTTAATAATTAAAACAAAGTGAATAAACAAAAATTAACTTGTTTTGAATTAGGTTTGAAATACGTCTCAGGAGTGGGAATTCCTTACACAGCTATTTCTTACCAATTTCATCTTTTTAGTCAACATAACAACAAAACATTTTTACTGGTCATATAATTATAATTTACAATTTTTTTTTTTAAGAGTTTAATCAAAGGCTCATTTTATGGTGTGTGACTAACTGTCGAATGGACTTCCCGTTGTAGATTCCCCAGAGGGAAGGTGGAGCGAGGCTCACTTAAGTACCCTAGCCCCTTAGGCTCTTATCGCTTGTTGTCAGGAATAAACAATGAGTCCTCCAAACTAGTCTGTCACAACACGCTACAAGTGAATGATTATCTAGGTGCCTCCACAGCTTTTCCTTATAAAAAGGTAGTGAGTGAAGGAAGACACCAAACCATCACCTAACTTTAAATATGCCCTTTGTTTTTTTTTTTAATTTTTAATTTTTTTGTATTTTTCGAAAAATTTTGGACTAAAACTAAAACACAATACAAACAAGTACTATTAACTATTCTCACCCCCAAACCTAAATGAGACATTGTCCCCAATGTCTTAAAAATAGTAGAAGAAGAGTTTAGAAGATAGTACCTGGTTAAATGGGTTGCCTCCCAGCTAGCGCTAAATTTTTTGTCTTCAGCCAGACGTGACTGAAA
The DNA here is from genome assembly GCA_019454045.1 of Zanthoxylum bungeanum. NCBI lineage: Eukaryota > Viridiplantae > Streptophyta > Magnoliopsida > Sapindales > Rutaceae > Zanthoxylum > Zanthoxylum bungeanum. Next base: position 34,149 of record SKCR01036921.1, on the reverse strand, counting down.
TCTATCTGTCAAGGATGGTTTTCAGCGTCGTTTTGGATGTCCGATTAAAGACATTCCCATGTGCGTTGCTTTTGAAGGGTCTCTTCCAACGGTAAGTGGGTAAAAGAATTTTGTTCATTCAGTGCCCGTGCCACCTTTTTCTCCTTGTTGCTCCAGTGATTCCTGAAAAGAAAGAAAGAAATCAGGAGGTCTTGTATGGTGCTTGACTTGGAATGGAAGTTCCATTCTGTCAAGCTTCTGGTGATATCTCTGATTTGTACTCCCCAAAACAACGATGTTTTTCCTGAATGCTCTGGATCTTTAATAAGGTCAGACATTTGCTCCTCCATTTGCTCTGCTTCTTGCTCCACCTTTTCTTCACAGATGTATTTGAAAATTTCTGCATTCAGCTCTTCATCTGTCATCTGTGAAATACATGTTTCAAAATTTTTCAACCTGAGGATGAAAAGAAATGTCAGATTTTAGGTCTTCATCCTCTGATCTGGTTGAAATGATTGGCTCAGGTAGATCTTCATCAAACATTTGTGCAATGGAATCTCCAAGATCTTCATTTTGAGAATACAGAATTTCATCCTCAATTTTTGATGCAGTTGGCACAAACAGCTCAGTTTCATCCTCGTCAGAATCTGAAAAATAGAAATCAAATCGAGACTTTGTCGGTTCGGGTTCCTGAACTGATACCTCTGGTTCTTGATTCTCCTCAGCCTCCTCTTTTGCTAAAGTGTCATCGTGAAATGTTTGGTACTCTGAGGCTTCATCTGTGCATCTGAAATGGTTCTTGAGGTATATAGCTCTGGTTTTCTATTAATTGTCTGATCTGATCTGTCATTCTCTGTATGGATCCTGCGTTACTCTGAATTTGTGCATCAAATCGAACTGCTTGTTCTTTGAACATGTGAATCAATTGATCTTCCTCAGATGGTTCTGGTTCTTGATAAGAATCAAGGAAGATGGTGGATAAGATAGAAAATGTGATGATTCTTCGTACCTTGGTTGATTCCAAAAATTCTGCCACTCTGAAAGGTAAACATTGATCGCTCGGGTGGTTGCCATCACAAATTACACATCTCCCCATTTCATTCTGTTGAGCAAATGTAGTATTGCTTGATTCTGAATTCCAGTGATAATTGTTGGGCTGGACAACAGGCCTCAGAAAACTAGACTGTTGCTCCCAGATTTGGGGTGTATCTTCTTGTAAAGTTCGTGATTTCTCAATTTCCCAATAGTGTTCCATTTTTTTTTAATCACCTGAAAACAAAAGAAATAAAAATTACAAAATAAAAGAAAGAAAATTAGATATAAGTAATTTATAGTTTCAAAATTAACAACTCAAGAAAAATAAGTCCCCGGCAACGGCGCCAAAAACTTGACCGGCGTAAACACACACGTATAACGCAAGCGCACGTATCGTTCAAGTAGTATAAAAATATCGATCCCACGAGGACTTAATTCCTACTGTTGTTTTAATTGTTGATACTATTTATTTACAAATATCTAATTATAGGGAGAAGGGAATTGATTGCTTGAAATGATTTGATTTGTAGATTTGCTAAATAAATAAAAAGACAAAAGATAAAGAAAATACTAAGGAAAATAAAAGACTTAAAGATCTAGGGTTGTGAATCTTTCTAATATCAATTAAAAGATGAAGTAGTTAAATCATAGTTGGGTAAATTATTGAATTATTAATCTGGAACACTAAATTATGTAAAAGCCTCTTCCGAATGATCATTTACAAATACCTAGTATAATCCAATTGAACCATATGTCTATGTCAATTAAATTACCTAGATTCATTAAGATTGAGTTCCAATTATGACTACCCCCGCCCAACAGGTATATTCCTATCCTGTAAGGAAATCTATTAAAGGTTTATCTATCCTTAAAGAAGATCGTGGGTTGTTGAGACTAAGGTCTTAAACTTAAAATCCCTATGTCTAGTTCATTTTAAGTTTATCTAAATCAATTTTATTAATGGCCAATTAATAAAAAGGCATTAAGATTATGACTCAATAAATAACTCTTTTAAATACTCAAACTATAATCTAACCCTTTTAAAACCGTTATATTAGATTTTATCACAACCCTAGATATTTAATTTAGTTACTATACATAATTAAAACTGATATAACTTAAAAGACAGAAAATGAAATTGCAGAAAGTAATTAAAATAAATAAATGAAATGCTAAGGTAAAAGGAAATAACTTCTACTATATACTATTTAGATATCTCCCATAAAATAATAATATATTAACTTGTGATATTTTAAACCAACCGTCCAGAATGGCGGTATCCTGATTAAGTCAAATTCAAATATACCAGCCATAAGGCGGAACAGAAATATAAATTTAAACCAACCGACCTAGAATGGCGGTATCCTCATTAAGTCAGGTTTAACCAGTTTAAATTGAATAACCAACCGACCTAGAATGGCGGTATCTTTTTATTAATTCAGATTTTAAATAGTTTATATATCATATTTTAAGGGAGATTAATCTAAATAGCAAAAGTAAAAGAATTACCTTATTACCTCAGCATAGAGACGTTACCCCCTCATGGATGGTTAGAATTACTACTACAAAGCGAAATAAAACTGAATAAAAGAAGAAAATATGAAGAACTCTCAATTTATTTATAAGGATTTCAGAGGAAGAGGTACATTTGAAACTAAAAATTCGAAATCTATTTATAGGCAAAAAAATCTAATTTTTTATTATTATTTTTTTCTGATTTTTTTATTTTATTATTTTCTGATTTTTATTTTTTATTTTATTTTTTTTTGGATCGCTGAATTTTCGACACGTGGCATGGTGTGGCTAAAAATGACGGCTCGTTGAATCTTTGACACGTGGCATGGTGGTTAAATTACTAAAATACCCTCGGTGTCGGGATGCCCAAAATACCAAAATACCCTTTTCGCCAAATTTCACAATTTTGCTCCAAATCACCTCCAGAATATCTTGAAACTTTATTTCGGTGTCGGGATGTCCAAAATTACCAAAATTTGTCGGGACGTCCAAAATTATCAAAATACCCTTTTTGCCAAATTTCACCAAATTTCACAGTTTTGTTCCAAATCACCTCCAGAATGTCCTGAAACTTTATTTATCTACAAAATAACACAAAACACATCAAAATATTCACAAAACTCAAGAAACTATACAAAATATTAAGTTAAATGAGTGGGAAATAGTGATACATTTATCACTCATCAAGCCTCTATCTATGAACATCACTACCACTACCTTCTCAAACATAAACTCATGCATAGGGACTACTGCCCAATTCGTCGACATAAAGTGTATTATAATACTCATAACTGTGTACACAATAACATTATACTTTATAATTCTATCTTGGACACTTTAGATTATTACACACACAATCTCTACTATAGACAATGTCTAATACATGACTTTACTTTGATTCTAACTGAACTGTGTCTCTGACTTGACATCATGGACCCAAATAAACTAGTGACTGCCATCAGTTTCCATCCTCTCGAGCTCGTCCTCCGGGTAAATCTCCAAAACATAAACATTATGAGTGGGGGGTTAGATCATTTGAACGAACTAGTGAGTGGACAGTTAAAAACGAAAAACTTAAATGCTTTCTGAAACATTCATTTTTTTGAAATCAAATTCATCTCAGGAAACTGATTCTTTCTGAAACTCTTTCTCATCTGAAATAATTTTCTTTCTGTGAAACTTTTCTGGAAATTCTTTTTCTGTATGTAAAACTCTGAGATCTACTGTATAACTATACTCTTTCTAAAACTCTTTCATAAAACTATTCTTTTTGAAAACCATATCTGTGAGAATTAGTAGAAAACCTGACGTATGGGGATTGTGTCGTCGTCCCCCCATACGCCTAGAAAATCTATAGAAAACCTGACGCATGGGGGCGTTACGTATCCTCATCCCCATATACGCCTATCTAGTGGTCTTAGGGCGTTACGTATCGACATCCCCCAAGACACTGAACTAGAGCCATATGTGTTGATCCATGCTATCATCCTGACCTTGAATCTAGGGTTTATGGGCGTTACGTATCGCCGTCCCCCTAGCCCTGAAATCTAAGATCTATGGCCGTTACATATTTTCGTCCCCCTTGTCCTGCTCTATATGTGTACATGTCTTTATCTGTCAATTCCAATATCTGTCAATTCCAATAGTCACATCTGAGGTGGGTTTTTCCCCATGCCTCCAGAATCACAAATATCATGCTTTTAAACCCAAAACTTTTCAAAATATTCTCATTCATAAAATATTTGAAATCAACTTGGCTAATGCCCTAAAACATTGAAAAATAAGTCTCAAATCAAAAGCAAATAAGTAATATCATCATGAAAAGAAAATTCCACTCACTGATTAATCTATATGGCCTTTGATCTTAGATGTGACTGGGAAGACTCTTGCGGAAAAGATAATTCATCATGTGTTCGAATATGGTTAGCATATTTAAACTAAGAAGTTAAACATGATCATGGATGTAATGAATGCACATTTGTGCCATATACTAAACCTTTAGGGTGCCCTCTAACATCCTATGAGCAAATTGAAATAGACTGAAACGATTTCTATCACGCGTCACGACTCCAAGTCTTATGCGTCACGACGCTCATACGATCAGACTGAAAAAGAGAGCATTTCATGTTCAGTGTCAAAAATTCCACACGACCGACCCGAGTCTTCCACACGACCGACCCGAGTCTTTCATACGACCACCCGACTCTTCCAACGACCGACCCGAGCCTCCACACGACCGACCCAAGTCTCCACACGACCGACTCGAGACGGAGAGCATTCTCATGTTATTGTTTTGTGTCACGATGCTAGCCATATGTAGCGGTGCTAGCCTGATTTCAGGCCAAATATTAGTTCTCCGTTATCACTGCCCAAAGCAATTCCCAACATTATCATCCAAACTTCAACTCAACTTAACATAACTCATTACATATCATCAACTCAACACAAACCATTATCTAGCATCAGTAAATCACAAAATATAAACCCCCCACAACACTAACATCCACATAAGGGTTTCATTCCACGCTAATACTTTCATGAAACTCTCCAAAATACATGCTAGAAACACTGTCAATGCCAATTAAACAAATCCAATCTCTAGAGTATGCAAGATGTGAATTTAGGACTTTGTCTACTATGTCCAATACTAAAAAATAATGAAAGAAAGAAAGTTAGAAGCTTTCTATGTGAGCTTTGAAACTTGAAAATCATCACCCTTTCCTTCAAAAATTTGATTGAGGAAGAAGAAGATTGGAACAGCCTTCTTGAGTTGCTCACGTTTTTTTGGCTTTTGAGAGAGATGAATAAATAATGAACTATTTATAGGACAAGGTGGCTGATTTTTATTTGGCATGAGTGGTTAGATTTATTCAACATCACCCATTCTAATCCATTCTCGAAATTTACTATACTATTTAAGAAACTATGATTTCTAACCTACTTCTGATTTGAATTTCCAAAAATGTTCAACGCATAAATTATAGGTATCGATCTTAGATTTCCGAAGATATAAAATTCATAAGTATTGGAGATCATATGAAAAAATTATATCCCAAATACTAAGTATTGTATAGAGTGGAACCGTAAGTAAATTTCGTATTGGAACTGTGAAAGACAAGTCAAATATCCGAAACATAATTCCTCAACCGCATACACGGTTGAGCATGATTATGCCTCCTACAATATAGTAGTCATGGAAATTACCAGGGTGTTACATAAAAATAACCTAGGATTACAACTTTGCCATAATATTCTCTTAAATCTTTCTCATTTATTTAAAATTGATCAATTATAATGAATTATTAATCTAGAACACGATGGTCGAGTAGAAACATCTAACTTAGTTCAATTACCTATATGTTGGACAATTATGACCCATAGCGTCACTATTTGTAAAAGACATTGTGGTTTTTGTACAAATTAACTATGTGATAATGGAAATTGCTATTTTATCATTTTATAATTAGATTACTTGAATATATAAATGATAAAAGTTCTTATGATTAGTTCTGGATTATAAGATATGAGACAGTATCAATCCACGAAGGTTTAATTATTAAATATCCCTAGTCATAGTATTATCGAGACTGGACATCGATAATGCAGAATAGACTAGTATTGCACTTGTGCGCGTTGTGGGAGCATAATGGCATAGTTCTTATATATTTAAGTATTAGATACTTATATAAGTGTGATAGGAGGTTGTGTTTACCGATGGTATGGGAACAGCTTCGCTCTGGATAGACCCCTCAGAATCCCATTAGTAGTATGACTATGTGTCTATGGGAATCCGATTCAGGGTAGGTGTATTTGGTCTTAACCTGAGACTTGCATCGCTAGTACTTGCGACAATCAATACGCTTTGGTTTTGGTCGTCCGGGACTTTAACAGGTTCTGTGTATGCCTCTTCTGGGTTTATTGAAAATCGTAGTGTATTGGGTGTGATGTCAAGACAGAAGTATCACTTCATTCATATGGAGATGATGATCACGCAGGGATACAGAACTAGTACTCTATTATGTTGCAACTATCGGGATAATATGACAAGGTCATGATTATCCGATTAAAGAGACTAGTTGCTTGTGATCCGATATATGCTTCGTACGGGGCAGACACTATTCCAGCCCTAGGCCTTGCATGTGACATCTGATACTGGATCGCTATACGCAATACTACGTATACTGCGCTTGTCAAAGATTATGTATTCCTTAAAGAATATTTCTAGAGAATTGGGTAGGCACGGTGCTTTGTTAGAAGCCAACCATGTCTCATAAATCGGTAAGAACGTGGTACCCGGGTATGCACGTGTTCGGATAGTCCGACGATCGGATTTACTGCCAACATATCCAGAGATCTCATGGGTCGCTTCCCAAAGATTCACCGATGACGTATGACTCGAACATAATTAATTTGGGATTAATTAGAAGAGAGAAAAATTAATCTAGGATTAATTACGGAAAGATTTTATCTGGGTTAAAATTCTACTAGAAGAGAGATAGAATGATTAATTGGAATTAATCGATTAAATAATATATTCTATATATTAAATTAAGTTGGATTTCATAACGGAATTAAAATTGGATTTTAATTCGGGCGAACGAATAATTTAGAATTAATTCGCGAGCGACTTTAATAATAATTTTGCGAGGCATGCATTTATTTAATTAAATTTGATTTAATTAAGTCGCAACGGAAAATTCGTTAATTCGAAATTAACTAACCCGAGCCCGGAATATGTTCGCGGGCCCACTCGGATTTTGAATTAAAGTGGGACCCACAAGTCACATCAAGCCACATCACTAGTCAATCATTTGCCTTTTTGGGGATGGAAGTTAGTGATGAGTAGATGGTGGCTTGTAAGACACATTTCCTTTTAATTATGAAAGACTTGAGTGACATTTACCAAAACTAGGATTTAGTATATCATTATTTGTTTTTGGAAAATCAAAGTAAGTCAACACAATTCATTCACTCTCTTCTCCCTCAAAGTGGCGTGAACTTCCTATCTTTCTCTCTACTTAAAGTGGGGCCCACAAGTCACATCAAGCCACATCACTAGTCAATCATTTGCCTTTTTGGTGATGGAAGTTAGTGATGAGTAGATGGTGGCTTGTAAGACACATTTCCTTTTAATTATGAAAGACTTGAGTGACATTTACCAAAACTAGGATTTAGTATATCATTATTTGTTTTTGGAAAATCAAAGTAAGTCAACACAATTCATTCACTCTCTTCTCCCTCAAAGTGGCGTGAACTTCCTATCTTTCTCTCTACTTGGGCGTGAACCTAGGGTTCATTTTCTTTGATTTTGTTTCAAATCTCAAGTGCTAGCACACAAAGAATCATACAAAATGTGATAGGGAAATGATGAGCGGAAAATATATCAATATTTACCGCCTCTTTTACTTAATATTTTGTTTAGTTTCTCGGGTTTGATGAACGTTTTGATGTGTTTTAGTTTATTTTGCAGATAAAATAATATTGGGACTTAATGAAATCATTTAGGACGAAATATGGGTCAAATAAGGGCAATTATTGGACTGATATTTTAATTTTGGAGATTGGAAACTTGAAAGGGCGTTTTGACGAAGTGCAGTTTTGGAAATTCCAGTTTTGCGCATCTGTCGTATTTTGGGAATAACTTTTTACTCAGATATCGGATTGAGCTGATTCAAGTTCCAGATTAAAGAAGATTCAAAGATCTACAACTTTGAAAGACAAAATAATTTCGAATTCTGAAGATTTCATGCCCGAAACTGATGAACCATCCAGAAGTGTGTAGTGTGTAATTATTAAAGTCACTTTCAATCATTTTCAAAGCAAAAATAAATTAATAAATAAATAATAAAAATTATCAAATCATCACCAAACATGATAAGAGATTAGTGGAGCAATTAATAATGGATTTGGTGGAGCAATTAGTGGAGCAATTAATAATTGATTTGGTGGATGATTTGATGGAGGCAAAATTTTGCCTATAAATACCAAGCCATTTCATTTGTAAAATTCATACTTTCTTCTAAGGAATTCCTTAAGAATACTAAGAAAATTGTATCTTGTTTGTTTTTTATAGATTTCAGTAATTAATTTTCGTTTTCGCACTTTCTTTTCTTTACTTTTCAGTTTTTACTACTTTCGCAATTTACTTTTACGCACAGTACTTTTCTTTATTTAATTTTCAGTTTTTACTTTTCAGTAATGAGGAGGTAACTCCCCTTTGCTGGGGTAAAAGGTAAAACTTTTATTACTAATATTTAGATTAATCTCCCTTAATTATAATATATAAACTAGTTAAAACCGGACTTAACGAGGATACCGCCATATTGGTCGGTTGGTAATTATTTAAATTGGTTTTAACCTGACTAAACTGGATACCGCCTGATTGGTCGGTTGGTAATTAATTATTAATTTGACTTAATCTGGATACCGCCTATATGGCTGGTTGGTAATTATCATGCAAAGTTAATATATTATATTAAGGAGATATCTAAAATAGAAGTAATAAAAGTGGATCCTTTTACCTCAGCATTTTCTTTTATTGTAATTTTACTTTATTTACTTTTCAGCAATTTACTTTTCAGCAATTTACTTTCAGCATTTACTTTTCAGTATTTAATTTAGTATTTTACTTTATGTCTTTTATTTTATTTAAGTTTTACTACCTGTAAATATGTGTCGTAACTAAGCCAGTTATCTGGGGTTGTGATGAAATCCAATATCACCCGTTTTATAGGGGTTAAATTATAGTTTGGGTAATATAAAGGTTTATTTATTGAGTCTTAATCCTAATGCTTTTTATTACTGGCCATTATAAAATTGAACTGGTAAATCTAAAATGAACTAGACATAGGGATTTTAGGTATAAGACCTTAGACTTAATAGCCCACGATCTTCCTTGAGGATAGATAACCCTTTAATAGATTTCCTTACAGGATAGGAATATACCTGTCGGGCGGGGGTAGCCATAATTGGAACTTAAACTTAATGAATCCAGATAATTTGGTTGACATAGACATATGGTTCAATTGGGTTAAACTGGGTATTTGTGTCTGATCATCGACAGAGGCTTACACATAATTTAGTGTCCAGGTTAATAAATCAATATATTACCCAACTTTAAGTTAACCACTTCATCTTTAAAATGACATTGGAAGAAATCACAACCCTAGATAGTTTTTAATATTAATTTTCTTAAAATCTACTTTCGAACAATGTTATTTACTTGTTTTTAAATTTAGAATCGTCACATTTCAAATCAATCAAACAACCTGTTAGATACTAGTAATCATTTGACCTCATAAAATTAATAGATTAGATATTAAGTCCTCGTGGGATCGATATTTTTATACTACTTGAACGATACGTGCGCTTGCGTTATACGTGTGTGTTTACGCCGGTCAGGAAACCATTCCCAAGAGTTTGGAATCTCATTCTTCAAGCTTGGAGCTTCAACAAACATCAAAGAGATGAGCTTGGAACTACTTCTCAAAGTGGAATTTTTGAACTCTACACCTACATCCAATCCGTTCAATGTAAGTATTTCCGCTACTCTTTGCGTATTCACACACCTATTACATGCTTAATTGATCTTGAGATTGTCCTTAGAAACCAACAATGGTATCAGAGCCTATTTAAGCATGAAATTGAATTAGGATTCTTAATCTAAAATTTGGGTATTTTTGATTTGAGCATGATTTGATAAAATTATTTGTTTGAGTATGCTTAGATAATGTAACTAAGAGTTATGCATGATCAATTTTATAAAAAATTAATTGGATTAATTTTCCCCAAATACATTGTTTGGCCGAATGTATGCATGAACCATAATGTCATGGTGATTTTGATTTTAGACCATTCGATGTGTTTAAAATGATTGGATAAATTGATTTGTGATTTAATTGGATTGAAATCAAAATTAATGAAGAAAAATCCATAATGTCGTGACATGTAGTAGCATGTAATGAGTTGATTTTGTTTCAATTGGTTGGACATGAATTGAATATAATAAAGCATGATTAATTATGTAAATTGGTTTTTGGAAATGTTAATTTAAATAATTAATTATGGCTATACACTTTAATTAATTAAATTGTGAAATTTGGAATATTAGAATTTAATTAATTAGGGTTAATTTGGAATTGGGCTAAAATTGTTGTATTTGGGCCTAATGGGCTTGGTTGGGCCAAGTTGGTTTAGGACAATTGGATTGGATCCAAATTGGGCCTAAATCATTCCATTAAGCCCAAATATAATAAATGGGCATTTTTAAAATTTAATTGGGCCAAAATTAATTTTATGGCAAATATGGTGATTCCTTAATTGGGCATTGGCATTTAGGTTTGACCCATATTGGCCAAAGCCCATGCCTTATGAAATTAATTAAAAGCCCATTGGACTTTAATTAATTGACATTTGATGTTAATTGGGCTTTGAGACCCTTTAAGATTAGATTTAGAATCTAAGTCGCAAAGGCCACATTAAAAGTGTAATTATTTAATTTGGAATTAAATATAGAATCGGTATTGAATATAAATTAAATCGGATTTAAAATTACAGTTCGATATAATTCGAGAATACGCATTTTGAGTACTTATTCTCAAACGAGTTGGACTCGCGCAATCAAATCGTCGTTTTGAACATTGGATGATCGATTAATTCAAAGATTAATTAATTGGATTACATTGATTGAATAACATGCTTTGTGTGAATACATGGATTATTGTATGAATAATGTATATCGGATGGATATTAGATGGGTGAGGGCAATTTTTGGAAATTGTGTAATAAATTTAGAATTTATTAATTGGATCTGCGTGTCCAGCCTTTATCTCTCGATTTTTCTTTGTATTCTCTTCTCACCAATTCCCCTCATGTAATTGTTGGGGTGGTGCTCAGAGCCAATCCGGACCGTATTTATGTATGATTCATGAATACGAACATCCCATTTTTCCATAATATTACTTTATTATGGTTGCAACCTCTTGTTTTTATATACGTATTCGATCTGATTACGATTAGATTGAAACTAAATATTGTTTAGTGATATGTATATATTAGACAAAGGCCTGATAATATATAATCAGTACACAGTTACAAAGCTAGTTTGTAATTGACATTGGGAAGTGTCACTGCTAAATGTATATTATCAATATAGTTCCTGGTCAAGATTCACTAACACGGGTCGGTTAGTCAAATCTGTTGAGATCAGTACATGTCGTATATCAAGACTCAAGACTTGGTCCGATGGTTTTTATCCCAATGAACCATGAGTCTAGGGAGACTCGTATAGACGTGTAGGTGTTTATAGTGATAAACATTGAACGACTCACCGAAGATTCTTAATGGATGGTACACCAACGTCAATAAGAATCTTCTCGGGTTGAGTAGCATAGTGGTCCTTCGACTTGAGATACCACTGTGGATGTATGAGACATCCTCCACACTTAGATGGCAGCACGTCACCGATCTATTTAGATCAGACCCTCCGCCTGTTCATTGGGTGTGGACCGATCCTCAGGATATCCTGTGTGTATCAAGATAGGATCCGTCAGTTCTGTGTACAGAGCATAGGTAGTCCATATATAATTAGCAGTCTGTTAAATCTGTGGCCACAGTAAACTTCGGAAGTAAGTTCCGAATGTTATTTAGAGATTGCTAATAGATACGTCGACGGGATAATACCTATAGAGATTTGACGTTTACATCTATATCTCTGGGATTATCCGGATACCTGTGACGGACGGATTATACGTATGTAATGACCTCGACCTGTATGATTCAGCTAGTTTTTCTTGGTGGACGTTATAATTTACGGGTGGGTAAATTATGGACACGAAATTGGATTTGTGACGGATATACTTGAATCTAAAGAGTCTCACTAATGAAATATACTTGTAGAGCACTAGGGCAACTTTTATGAATAATGGTGATTATTTATAAATCGTTTAAACAAACGTTAAACGAAAATACATACAAACGGGCCGAACCGTCATTTCCTAATTAATGTGTGTTTGTATTTAATATATGATATTATTAAATACACATTAATAAATTTCAAATAAAGTATTGACATATATCATTAATATATGTATTTGAGATATTTAAAGTAAATATAATACATATATTTGAGAGATATTTGTATTTAATAATTATTTATTATTTAATTGTTAATGATTAATATAATTAAAATATAAATATCTCACCAAATGATAAAGTTAGGAAATGATTATAAGTGTAAATGTTTGACTTTACATTAAAGGAAAAGGTTGTCAAATTGAATTTGACTTCCTTGGATATTTGTTTTAAATTGTTAAAAATTGAAAATATCTATTTCCTTTTATTTTTGTAATTTTCGGCCATGACTTATTAAATATAAGTGTTATATTTTTTAAGTTGCCGTTGTTGACTTGTTTGGAATCATTAAAGTGTAATGATAAAAGTAAAACAAGTTGATAAAATAACCTTTAAATGAACAAAAGTAAAAATATCTCATATTTTTTATTTTTTCTCTCACAATTTCGGCCAAGGGCTTATTTTGGTGAAGTATATATATGTTTCATTTCATTTTAGGGTTTAAAAGTTCATTTGAGACCAAAATAACATAAAAGAGAGTTGAGAGCAAAGCTTGAAGTTCAAAGAGAAAAGGCTTGAAAAGCTTATTTTTGTAAGTCTTTATTTAATGTCTTCAACATGAAATATGTTTCTAACATGCTTAGCTTCATTTTGTGATGCTTTGATGTTATCTCTACTCTTATATTTTGTGTTATTATGGTTGTGATCTTGAATGAAAGATTGATGCATGTAAGTAAGCTTGAAGTGGTTTCAAAGCTTCACTTTTGATTTTTAGAAAATCAAGCTGCCATTCTAGAGTTGGTAAGCCACTCCTTGGTGACCTAGAATTGTTCTAGATTTGTTTCAAAGTGGTGAGGCTAGATTGGTGAAGTATTGAATGGATTAAAGTGTTGGATTTTAAAGAATTGGTAAAATTGGACAATTTGATGAAATTGAAAATTAGGGTTCATAACCTTCTCCAAATTTGGGGCTTTTCATATATGTGATGTATTATGGTATGATATGATGCATGTAAAATTTTGGGTTAATTGGATTTGATCTTGGCTTGTTTTTGAACAAAAGGACCAAATTGTAAAAACTGAAATTTGGGGGTGCTCTCGGCAATTTCAGAAAATTGGGGATTTGTGTGAAATCTGATTTTGATGCATTATATGTGTTGAAAAATATTTTAGAAATGATAAGAATCATCCAAAATTGTATTTGACAACTTTTGGACTAAAATGATCAATTTACAAAGTTTTGGGGCAATTCGGTAATTACCAAGAAATTTGATCTCTTGTGTAATTTTTCAGAATTTGATAATTGGATAATTAAATAAATAAGTTTATTTGATTGATCCGAGAAAAAGTTTTGAAATCGGAAAATTTTGATTTTTCCGTGATTCCGCTGTGTTACCGATATTCCCCCTTAAAACCCCAACAAATGGTATCAGAGCGAGTCTGATTCTGGACACCCCGATATGATTAGCCCTTTAAAATCTAATGTTTGTTCTTTTCTTTACTTGATACATGCATGCTTTCTTTTATTTATTGATTAAATTAAAGTGTATGACACTTTTATGGAATATCCCCGCTTAATAAGGTTTTAAAGTAACTGGTATTTGGAATACTTGTTTCTTGGTCCATCTTGTCAATACGGTTTATAAATATTTTTCCGTGACTACATCTGAGATCGTGCCTCTGCTGTGAGGGTGTAGCCGATAGAGATTTATTTATGTCGATGTATATAAGATACTAGATAAATTCAAGCGAAAGCGGAATCCTGAACGTGCCCTAGCTGTCAGGGTTACGCAAGTAACATGAGTTTATCATTGACAAGTTTAACCTTGGTACGTCTACTTGTGGGCCTGACTTAGCAGCGACAACGAGAAACGACCAGGATCGGAACCTCGGAGTCACTAGTGAGTGATTGACAATGAGTTGTCTACCTGTGAATATACGTAGGTGAGACCGTGCCTCTGCTGTGAGTCGAAATATATTCATGGGGTCCTCTTCCCATTATGGAATTCGATTTAATTATTGAATTCTCATTTTTCCATTGGGGATTACGGTATTACGTAAAATAGTGGGATGCACTGCTAAGTTTAAAAATTCCTTAACTTAGGCAGTGTGTATTATTATGGAAATAGCCGCTTGTTTGTTTTCCTTAATCTATATTAGATAGAATTAAACTTTTATTCACTGCACACATATTTTGATATGTTAACTGACTTGACTCTTGGTTGCAGTTATTCTAGAATAGGTTCTAGATACTACTAGACTAGGATATTATTAGATTGGTCTAAACCATCGGGAACTATTGTTCCGATTTTCTTCAAAAATCAAGATGGTTAATGACTTAGTTTCTAAGTCATGATAGATAATCTAGATAGATATCCCTTTTAGGATATAATACTTTAGAGAGAATAGTTTCTTATGCAGTAAGAATTGACTTGAATTAGTTCATGTCTCGAGATTCTTGACTGGTATTAAGAAAGCTCCATTAGGTATTTGTTTATCTAGTAATGAAGTTTCTTAGCTTTAATGACCTATAGAGGCAATGTGTCTGACACAATTTGCTAATCAATTATTTGTAATTGTTGTGAATAGTTGAATGCAAATAGTAAGGCTAAAGAAAGGAGATGCGTATAGTTGTGTATAGAAATATCGATTTTCACAATACTACAACTATAGGTATTGGATACCAGATCTCCCATCTAGTTATTTAAAAATATTAGTTAACGATTGTTTTGATATTTGATATCGGAACTCGCGACTATTGGATAGTTACTTGTTCTTTAAATAATTGTTATATATTTTAAATATAACTAGTAGTGTCATTGACGTAGAGATAAACATTAAGAAAAATTATTCTGTAAAATAAATAATTTAGAACGGTGCTTTATGAGTTTAATCACTTAAGCATTAGATGCTTATTCCGTTTGATACATGATCACACCACACATCCTTATCCATTTAATGAATATCATATTCATGAAGGTGATTAAATCTCGTTTAACAATGATTTGTCTTTGGACCACCAGATTCATTAAACTGATACATTAGATGTATGTAGTTTTAATGAATTGTAATTGCTTAAGGTAGTTTTCTTTACTTCGTAACTTAGTTTATGAATTGTCATAACTTAGTTATGTGTTTCTAAAAGAACACATATTAAACTTCTTGAAAAGATCAAGAACTTTCAATCTGTTCTGATGAAACGTAGGTTGAACATTTTTGACTTGTTCAAATATATTCAATCTGAAGTTTTGTGAGAACTCTATCATTAAAATTCATTACGTGTCTTTGAACTGTTCAAAGATATTTGATACGATCAAACATATGAATTTAAAGTAATTAGTTCTAAAGTTATTCAGTGAATATGATTCTTATTCAATATTATTCTTCCACAATTCCATCTTGATGAAATTGAGTAGTGGCAGCAGTCGAATCTTATATGATTTGATTCGTTTGATATTGAATGTTACCAAATTAGTTTCAATACTCTTGGGGATATGCTCCAGTAACACTAGTTCATCCTTTTAATTTAGGTTCCATTAATTTCCACAGTTACATATATGATATAGAAAATCTGAATCTTGAAAAGTTTGAGATTTGAATCTTTCTTTTATATAATAGTTATATAATGGAAATTACTTACACCTCGGAGGTATAAGTAAAAGTTTATCATTTATTCTATTTTATAGAATATTGTATTCTATTTAATAAAATATCTTTCCTACAATCCTAAGTAATAAAATCATTTTATTACTTGGTGTGTAACATCAGATGTTAATTATTGTAGAAAAGACTTGACTTATTGAAGTCAAATGTGAGAATGATAAACTAATTGGAACTACGTAATTAATAAGATGAAACAACCCTTATAAATCTTCCGTACAAGTCCAATAGGATAACAGAATCATTTACGAGTATTTGATACTTAATGGTTTTGTTGTTTCTTATGAAGAAAATTATCCTATAACTTATAATGGAAGTGATATTTGATATCGATTCTGGAAGTTCACCATTGAACCATAGATCTAAGATTGTTCATAGCTTACTACGATCAAGTTTTGAACTTGATTAAGCTTTCATTATGAATTAGTTCATGATATGTGTTAATTGTTTGCGCAGCGAAAGCGGTGTGAGCTTATTAAAGGTTTGACATTTACAGTATGACAGTGAGAAAAGTTATATTCAGCAATCTATTATAGATTCTGAGGAAACTTGTCTCTAGTCACACTAATTGAATAATTAAATATATATATTGGTTAATGTTGATATTAAACTGTACATTTTAGCTAAAGAATGCAAAGTGGCATTTTTTGAATGACTTATTCAGATAAGAGATCAGTTGTGATTTCTTTGTTTGAAGAGTTCATTCTGGAATGGCCCTAGAGTTTGTGTTCTGCTGAGATCGCAGTTTAGTGTGCTAGCTTATAGAGCCTATTGTAGACTCGGATAAGTCTTCCGGAAATTCGTATTCTCTATTTTTGATATCAGTCAGATTGTCTGATCTTGTCAAAGTATAGAGAATACATATGTGCTTGAAGGGTTAGTGGGAGCGTACAAATTACTTTCTAGTGTTATATATCCTAACAACATTATCATTATTATAGTAATAATGAGATGTTTGTAAGGTAAAAGATTTACCTGAGTCTTCTTTACTCCGTGAAAGTAATGGGAGTAGTCTCTGTTATATTGATATAAAGTTTTATATATGATATAAAACTTGGAGACTTGTGAGATACTCGTATTAGTCGTGCATTAGATATGATCTAATAAAGGACATAACTAGGCTATTTGTATGACAGTTAGTATAACTGTTGGACAGTTATTGTGTGTCTTATATAAAGTATTCATCTTTCGTAAATGATGATTCCTTTTTCGAAAGAGATATTGATTAGAATGTCTAATCAATCTTATGTATCATTTGATGATGACATAATAAATACTTTATAATGTGCGATTGTAGATATCGATTTAATCGTAATTATTACGAGTTATTTTGATATCTTATAGACCATACGATGGATCTTGAAACACGTTCTTTGTGATCTTTGAGATATTAAGAACGAGTTTCTAATTCATAGAGAATACATTCTGCAACCATAGGGTCATATTAGTTTTGAGACTAATTATGACGTTAGACATTCTACGTCATAAAGAGTCACAAAAGATGCAGTGGAAGTGTCACGAAAGATTCTACTATTTAGTGGAATTAGATGCAACTTATGAAGTATTGACTTATGAAGTTGCATAGTGACCTTATAAATTAGAAGTTTTGTATTGTTGTTGTGCTTGCGGTTGTCTTCATAGTATTTTGGATTTGATCCCTAAATACTTGGACAACTCAGTAGTTGTAGCACAATATTGATGTAGCATCAGATTCATATTACTGTATAATTTAGATTCTACAAAATATGAATGATGCTGACTATGGGAAACGATGGAGTTTGTTTGACAAACTCAATATGTAATAGCGGACCTACTTCTTGTTGTCTACCTCTTAAGTGCTAGGTGCGCTTTTGAGAGTCATGAGTATACGATACACATTGAGATGTGTATATGATACCGTGGATTGGCACTAGAGCAAGTGGGAGAAATTGTTGGGATTGGTGCTCAGAGCGCCAATCCGGACCGTATTTATGTATGATTCATGAATACGAACATCCCCTTTTTCCATAATATTACTTATTTATGGTTGCACCTCTTTTTTTTATATACGTATTCGATCTGATTACGATTAGACTGAAACTAAATGTTGTTTAGTGATATGCATATATTAGACAAAGGCCCGATAATATATAATGCAGTACACAATTACAAAGCTAGTTTGTAATTGACATTGGGAAGTGTCACTGCTAAATGTATATTATCAAATATAGTTACTGGTCAAGATTCACTAACACGGGTCGGTTAGTCAAATCTGTTGAGACCAGTACATGTCGTATATCGAGACTTGGTCTGATGGTTTATCCCAATGAACCATGAGTCTAGGGAGACTCGTATAGACGTGTAGGTTTTTATAGTGGATAAACACTGAACGACTCACCGAAGATTCTTAATGGATGGTACACCAACATCAATAAGAATCTTCTCGGGTTGAGTAGCATAGTGGTCCTTCGACTTGAGATACCACTGTGGATGTATGAGACATCCTCCACACTTAGATGGCAGTCACGTCACTGATCTATTTAGATCAGACCTCCGCATGTTCGTTGGGTGTGGACCGATCCTCAAGATATCTTGTGTGTATCAAGATAGGATCCGTCAGTTCTGTGTACAGAGCATAGGTAGTCCATATATAATTAGCAGTATGTTAAATCTGTGGCCACAGTAAACTTCGGAAGTAAGTTCCGAATGTTATTTAGAGATTGCTAATAGATATGTCGACAGGATAATACCTATAGAGATTTGACGTTTACATCTATATCTCTGGGATCATCCGGATACCTGTGACGGACGGATTATACGTATGCAATGACCTCGACCTGTATGATTCAGCTAGTTTATCAATGGTCGTCATAATTTACGGGTGGGTAAATTATGGACACGAAATTGAATTTTGTGACGGATATACTTGAATCTAGAGAGTCTCACTAATGAAATATACTCGTAGAGCACTATGGCAACTTTTATGAATAATGGTGATTATTTATAAATCGTTTAAACGTTAAACGAAAAATACATGCAAACGGGCCGAACCGTCATTTCCTAATTAATGTAGGTTGTATTTAATATATGATATTATTAAATACACATTAATAAATTGTCAAATAAAGGTATTTGACATATATCATTAATATATGTATTTGAGATATTTAAAGTAAATATAATACATATATATATTTGTATTTAATTAATTATTTAATTATTTAAATGTTAAATGATTAATATAATTAAAATATAAATATCTCACCAAATGATAAAGTTGGAAATGATTATAAGTGTAAATGTTTGACTTTACATTAAAGGAAAAGGTTGTCAATTGAATTTGACTCCTTGGATATTTGTTTTAATTGTTAAAATTGAAAATATCTATTCTTTTTTATTTTTGTAATTTTCGGCCATGACTTATTATATATAAGTGTTATATTTTTTAAGTTGCCATTGTTGACTTGTTTGGAATCATTAAAGTGTAATGATAAAAGTAAAACAAGTTGATAAACCTTTAAATTAAACAAAGTAAAAATATCTACATATTTTTATTTTTTCTCTTCACAATTTCAGCCAAGGGCTTATTTTGGTGAAGTATATATTGTTTCATTTCATTTTAGGGTTTAACAAGTTCATTTGAGACCAAAATAACATAAAAGAGAGTTGAGAGCAAAGCTTGAAGTTCAAAGAGAAAAGGCTTGAAAAAGCTTGTTTTGTAAGTCTTTCTTTAATGTCTTCAACATGAAATATGTTTCTAACATGCTTAGCTTCATTTTTTGATGCTTTGATGTTATCTATACTCTTATACTTTGTGTTATTATGGTTGTGATCTTGAATGAAAGATTGATGCATGTAAGTAAGCTTGAAATGGTTTCAAAGCTTCACTTTTGATTTTTAGAAAATCAAGTTGTCATTCTAGAGTTGGTAAGCCACTCCTTGGTGACCTAGAATTGTTATAGAGTTGTTTCAAAGTGGTGAGGCTATATTGGTGAAGTATTGAATGGATTAAAGTGTTGGATTTTAAAGATTTGGTAAAATTGGACATTTTGATGAAATTGAAAAATTAGGGTTCATAACCTTCTCCAAATTTGGGGTTTTTCATATATGTGATGTATTATTGTATGAATATGATGCATGTAAAATTTTGGGTTAATTGGATTTGATCTTGGCTTGTTTTTGAACAAAAGGACCAAATGCAAAAAACTGAAAATTGGGGGTGCTCTCGGCAATTTCAGAAAAATTGGGGATTTGTGTGAAATCTGATTTTGATGCATTAGATGTGTTGAAAACCATTTTAGAAATGATTTAGAATCATCCAAAATTGTATTTAACAACTTTTGGACTAAAATGATCAATTTACAAAGTTTTGGGGCAATTCGGTAATTACCAAGAAATTTGATCTCTTGTGTAATTTTTCAGAATTTGATAATTGGATAATTAAATAAATAAGTTTATTTGATTGATCCGAGAAAAAATTTTGAAATCGAAAAATTTTGATTTTCCGCGATTCCGCTGCGTTACCGATATTCCCCCTTAAAACCCCCTTCAGTAATGAGGTTTCTTTATTGTATTATGTAATTGGGTAGAAGTTAGAATAGTGCTAGCCGAGGAGAGGAAATGGAGTGATTTTTTCTAGGAACAATTTGTGAGATATCCATCCGCATATCATTATTAATTTATTTATCGCGTCTTATTATGCTTTTAGAATGCATGCTTAAGGGTGTATGATGAGACCTAATCAAAGTTAATTAATTGGTTGTCAATTACGTGAAAAACCCTCAACAAATATTAAGTATTTTCCTTCCATTGAGTGATTCATTCTCAAGATCCAAGATTGGCATTGGTTTATTGGCCAAAGTCAAGACCTTTGTCCATCGCGGATGTGTTTAAATCATGAAGGCTTTGTTCCATATCGCATGTCTTGGGCAAGTTGTGATTTGTTGGCCAAAGTCAAGATCACTTCTTATTCATCGACATGGATTACGAAGCTTTCCAAAGTCAATGGGTCCCGCTTAACTGGAATCATTAAGCTTGTTGAGCCAAAGCCAAGGTTTAGTTGATTCATAGGAAAAGGTTAGGAAAATATATTGGATATATTGGCATATATATTGTATATATGTTTCGGACTGGGAGGTCCTCCTACTGGATCTAGGAATTGGATGAGATCCAATTGATCTTAGAGATCTACCTAGTTAAATATCATACAGCTTGTTGGCCAAAGTCAAGGTTGTGTGTTATTTAACGGGATCCTAGCCCACTAGGAAACTAGGTTTCCCGAGTACTCAACAGAGGGTTAGAGGCTCGCCAAAAATTAGTGGGAGGCCAGTATTGAATTTGCAATTTCGTTCAAATACTTGGCATAACGCGCTTTCAAATTATTTCATCATTTTATGTATTTATTAGTTGGACTAATATTTTATTATTTTCTTGTAACAGTTGGACTGTACCCAAATATTGTTAATTGAAGAGTTTGACTATTGCAATTAAGATGGCTGGAAAGATCGGAGTTAGGGACATTATCATGGGCGAGAATGTCTTTAATGGTTTGAACTTTCCTGACTGAGATATGAACCTCAGGATTGTCCTGGGGGCTGAGAGAATGCTCTATAGAATAGAGAGACCCATCGGGCCTAAGCCCGGAAATGAGCAGTCGTTTGAGCTTGAGCTTTGGAAGACTCACAACGATGACAACTCAACTGCTCAATCTGTCATGCTTGCTGCAATGACCCCGCAGTTTCGTCGTCAGAACAATGGATTGGATCCATATGAGATAATTATGAAATTAAAGGACCTTCACTGATCTAACCTTAGGTCGCAGAATTATGAGTTGCAGAAGAAGCTCTTTCGCTCTCGCATGTCATAGGGTACATCTGTTGAGCATCATGTGTCACAGATGATTGCTGACATCAAACAGTTGGGACAGCTAGGCATAGTCTTTGAGGCTGAGACTTCTATAGATTTGATCTTACAGTATCTTCCTGACAGCTGGAGCGGGTTCATCATGAACTACAACATGTTGAACCAAGAAGATACTCTTGGAGAGTTGATGGCTATGCTTAAAGAAGCAGAGAAAGAGCTCCTAAAGGGCAAAAAACGCGAGGCGCACTTCGCTTCAACATCTCAGTCTGCCAAGGCTTGGCCAAAGGCTAATGGAGGTGTAAGGAAGAAGAAGAAGAAGAAGAATGGCAAGGCCAAATCGTCAAAGTCTTCTGGGAAGGCAAAGGACAAATCCCAAGATGTCTGCCTGTAGTGTGGAAAATGGGGTCACTGGAAGCGTGACTGCTGTGAGTACAAGGCGCAGATGAATGATAAGAAAGTGGGCAAGGCACCGGCTTCAGGTATGTTTGTTATAGAAATAAACATGTCTACTTCTAGTTTTAAAAATTGGATTTTTGATTCTGGTTGTGGTACTCATATATGTACTAATGTGTAGGATCTGCAGATTAGCAGGAAACTGGCTTCATGAGAGATCGACCTCCACGTTGGAAATGGGACACGAGTCGCCGTTTTGGTCGTTGGGACTTATATTTTGGAACTGCCCTCGGGGCATGTACTAAAACTTTCAGACTGTTATTAAGTACCTAGTTTGACTAGGAATATTATATCTGTATCTTTATTAGCTCAATGTGGGTATACTTTTGTATTTAGAAACACTGGGTGTTTTATGTATAAAATTGATATGGAGATATGCAGTGCTGATATAAATAATGGTCTTTATATTTTGAATATAAATCAATCTCAAACATATAATGTAACAAACAAAAGGCTTAAACTAAGTAACAAAGATGAAACTTATATATGGCATTGTCGTCTGGGATACATTAACAAGACTCGTGTATCCACACTTTCGAAGAGTGGGTACTTGGACGGATTTGATCCAAATTCATATGACGTCTGCGAATCTTGTTTATTAGGCAAAATGCCTAAAATACCTTTTAGCGGAAAAGGTGCACGTGCCACCGAACTGTTAGCCCTCGTTCATAGTGACGTATGTGGGCCCATGTCTAGCCAGGCTAGAGGTGGATATGAATACTTCGTAACCTTTAAGGATGATACATCGCGTTATGGTTATGTGTATCTTATGAGACACAAGTCGGAAACCTTTGAGACATTCAAAGAGTTTCGACACGAAGTAGAAAAATAGACCGGTAAAAGTATTAAAACATTACGGTCGGACCGTGGTGGAGAATACTTGAGCAATGAGTTTCTCGATTACTTGAAAGAACATGGTATTCTTTCACAGTGGACTCCTCCCGGAACACCTCAATTAAACGGTGTGTCCGAACAGAGAAACCGAACTTTGTTAGACATGGTGAGGTCTATGATGAGTCGCACAGAGCTACCTATTTCCTTCTGGGGATATGCATTGAGCAGTGCAATACTTATTTTGAATAAGGTTCCGTTAAAATCTGTTCAACAGACACCATATGAAATATGGACAGGAAGAAACCGGGTTTCTCATTTCTGAAGATTTGGGGATGCTGGGCATACGTCAAACGTTTGGATGGTACCAAACTATAACCCAAATCGGATAAGTGCCTATTTGTAGGTTATCCTAGGGAAACCAAAGGATATTACTTCTACAACCCACAAGAGAACAAAGTATTTGTTGCTCTACATGCGGTTTTCCTTGAGAAGGAATTCCTAAATGCAGTGGTAAGTGGGAGGAAAGTAGAACTTGATGAAAATCGGAGTGATATTGTTCCTGGCACAGAATCCTTAACGGAACATGAACAGTCCATCAGAGATGAGACTGTACCACAATCTTCGAATACACAATAACCGCGTAGGTCGGAGAGAGTCAGAAAACAACATGAGAGGTATGGGTTTCTGATCTCACCTTATGTGGATATTAATCTTATTGAGGAAGACGAACCAGCTATGTATGAGGAAGCGATACAAGATATCGACTCTGCTTTATGGCAAGAGGCCATGAAGTCCAAAATGGATTCCATGTACACCAACCAAGTTTGGACACTGGTTGATGCACCAGAAGGCGTAAAGCCTATTGGTTGCAAATGGGTCTTCAAGAAGAAGACTGACATGGATGGAAACATACAAACGTACAAAGCTAGGCTTGTAGCGAAAGGGTATCGTCAACGACATGGTGTCGATTACGACAGTGGCGGAGCCAGAAATTCGATTCAGCAGGGGCTAAGTAGTCTGAACTGTAACAATAACATATTTTATATAAAAATAATAGGTGCCAAAATCTTTTGATCCATGGATACTATTTAAATTTTATACGATATCTTACGTGACATTTTTCAATATTTATCTAGATAATTACCAGTCTTATAAATTACATAATACTATTTTTGTTTTCTTTTAATATGGATATGTGAAGCTATTTTAACTTACATTTTTTTATTTAAATATAGATATCGAAATCTTAATAATTGATTTCATATAATCTAATTGTGGTTGAATTGATATCATTAAATGTTATTTTAATTTATATATCTATCATTAAATTGATTTAAATAAATGATCAAATTTTGAAATATAAAAGAAATTTATAGGATAATTGAAATTTTAAATAGGGTACTCAAGAATTAATTTTTTTCCCAAAAGCCAGAGGGGGCTTCGGCCCCCTCTGGTCCTTACATGGCACCGCCTCTGGATTACGATGAAACTTTTTCACTTGTTGCCATGATTAAATCCATTCGGATAATGCTTGCTATTGCTGCATATTTCGATTACGAGATATGGCAGATGGACGTCAAAACCGCTTTCCTTAACGGAAACCTTTTGGAGGATGTTTATATGCAACAGCCTGACGGTTTTGTCGTACCAAAACATGCAAACAAGTTTTGCAAGTTAAATCGATCCATTTATGGATTGAAGCAAGCATCGCGTTCTTGGAACCAACGTTTTGATGAGATCATAAAAGAATATGATTTCGTTCAAAACGAGGATGATCCTTGTGTATATAAGAAGGTTAGTGGGAGCGCACTGACATTCATTTTCCTTTACGTTGATGATGTATTGCTTATTGCCAATGGCATTCCCATGCTACAATCGATGAAAGCTTGGCTTTCATTAAAATTCTCCATGAAGGATCTGGGAGAAGCAGCCTTTATTCTAGGAATAAAGATCTACCGGGATAGATCTAGAAAGCTGCTTGGACTCTCCCAGAGCACGTACATTGACAAAGTGTTGAAGAGATTCAACATGGAATAGTCTAAGAGGGGACTGTTGCCAGTTTCACATGGCGTCACTCTATCTAAGGACATGTGTCCTAAAACTCAAGATGAGAGAGACAACATGAGTCGGATCCAGTTCGCTTCGGCAGTCGGATCGATCATGTATGCCATGATATGTACGCGACCTAATATCTCGTATGTTTTGAACATGTGTAGTCGCTATCAGGCCGATCCTGGTGATGGTCACTGGATGGCGGTTAAGAATATCCTTAAGTATCTTAGACGAACTAATGATGCTTTCTTAATCTATGGAGATGGAGAACTTGAGGTAACTAGGTATACCGATGCAAGTTTCCAAACCGATAAATACGACTATAAGTCGTAATCCGGGTACATATTTTGTTTGAACAATAGAGAAGTAAGCTGGAAATCTTCCAAGCAAAAGACTGTTGCCGATTCAACAACAAAAGCGGAATATATTGCTGCAGCTGAAGCAGCAAAAGAGGCAGTTTGGATCCGTAAATTCCTAATTGGATTAGGAGTAGTTCTGTTAGCAGCTAAGCCCATTCCATTGTATTGTGACAATAACGGGGCTATAGCGTAGGCTAAGGAACCGCGGTCTCATCAACGATCCAAGCATGTTCTTCGACGTTTCCATCTGATTCGTGAGATCATACATCGTGGCGATGTGAAGATCGAGAAGGTCGCATCAGATGACAACATTGCAGATCCGCTGACCAAAGCTATTCCTCAGCAAAAGTTTGAGCGACATTTACATAGTTCAGGTGTTAGATGCTTGAGTGATAGGCTATAGGCCAAGTGGGAGACATTGGACAATTATGACCCATAGCGTCACTATTTGTAAAAGACATTGTGGTTTTTGTACAAATTAACTATGTGACAATGGAAATTGCTATTTTATCATTTTGTAATTAGATTACTTGAATATATAAATGATAAAAGTCCTTATGATTAGTTCCGGAATATAAGATATGAGACAGTATCAATCCACGAAAGTTTAATCATTAAATATCCCTAGTCGTAGTATTATCGAGACTGGACATCGATAATGCGGAATAGGCTAGTATTGCACTTGTGCGCGTTGTGGGAGCATAACGGCATAGTTCTCATATATTTAAGTATTGGATACTTATGCAAGTGTGATAGGAGGTTGTGTTTATCGATGGCACGGGAACAGCTTCACTCTGGATAGACCCATCGGAATCTCATTGATAGTATGACTATGTGTCTATGGGAATCCGATTCAGGGTAGATGTATTTGGTCTTAACCTGATACTTGCATCGCTAGTACTTGCGACAATCAATACGCTTTGGTTTTGGTCGTCCGGGACTTTAACAGGTTCTGTGTACGCCTCTTCTGGGTTTATTGAGAATCTAGTGTATTGGGTGTGATGTCAAGACGGAAGTATCACTTTAGTCATATGGAGATGATGATCACGCAGGGATACAGAACTAGTACTCTATTATGTTGCAACTATCGGGATATATATGACAAGGTCATGATTATCTGATCAAAGAGACTGGTTGCTTGTGATCTGATATATGCTTCGTACGAGGCAGACATTATTCCAGCCTCATGCCTTGCATGTGACATCCGATACTGGATCGCTATACGCAATACTATGTATACTACGCCTGACAAAGATTATATATTCCTTAAAGAATATTTCTGGAGAATTGGGTAGGCACGGTGCTTTGCTAGAAGCCAACCATGTCTCGTAAATCGGTAAGAATGTGGCACCGGGTACGCACGTGTTCGGATAGTCCGACGACCGGATTTACTGCCAACATATCCAGAGATCTCATGGGTCGACTCCCGAAGATTCACCGATGACGTATGACTCGAACATAATTAATCTGGGATTAATTAAAAGAGAGAGAAAAATTAATCTGGGATTAATTAAAAGAGAGAGAAAAATTAATCTATGATTAATTGCGGAAAGATTTTATCTGGGATAAAATTCTACTAGAATAGAGAGAACGATTAATTTGGAATTAATCGATTAAATAATATATTCGATATATAAATGAAGTTGGATTTCATAACGGAATTAAAATTGGATTTTAATTCGGGCGAATGAATTAATTTAGAATTAATTCGCGAGCGACTTTAATAATAATTTTGCGAGGCATTATTATTTAATTAAATTTGATTTAATTAAGTCGCAACGGAAAATTCGTTAGTTCAAAATAACTAACCCGAGCCCGGAATATATTCGCGGGCCCACTCGGATTTTGAATTAAAGTGGGGCCCACAAGTCACATCAAGCCACATCACTAGTCAATCATTTGCCTTTTTGGTGATGGAAGTTAGTGATGAGTAGATGGTGGCTTGTAAGACACATTTCCTTTTAATTATGAAAGACTTGAGTGACATTTACCAAAACTAGGATTTGGTATATCATTATTTTATTTTTGGAAAATCAAAGTAAGTCAACACAATTCATTCACTCTCTTCTCCCTCAAAGTGGCGTGAACTTCCTCTCTTTCTCTCTACTTGGGCGTGAACCTAGGGTTCATTTTCTTTGATTTTGTTTCAAATCTCAAGTGCTAGCACACAAAGAATCATACAAATGTGATAGGGAAACCTTTCCCAAGAGTTTGGAATCTCATTCTTCAAGCTTTGAGCTTCAACATACATCAAAGATGAGCTTGGAACTACTTCTCAAAGTGGAATTTTTGAACTCTACACCTACATCCAATCCGTTCAATGTAAGTATTTTCGTTACTTCTTTGCATATTCACACACCTATTACATGCTTAATTGATCTTGGGATTGTCCTTAGAAACCAACTGTAACATCCCAGATTATTTTAGCGTGTTATGTGAATTTTATTTTTCACAAGTGAGGTCGAGTTCAACGCGAGGTCAATTTTTATTGTTAATGTGAACTTTTTTAAGAAATTAGTTATAAGATAATAATAAGAAAACCTGAGCGATGGAATTGATAATTACCATACTAATAATAAAAATAAGCTTAGACATCTCTAGACACACACACACGTGTACACATTAAACACACACACAATTAGAAATTTCTACACACATGAAATTAATAAACACACCACACCTGATATACAACAAAAAAGAAAGAGACACGGCAGAGGGAGAGAAATCAGGAGGAGTTAAAAAGGAAAACAGAGCAGAGAGCTTGAGAGGGAGGACTAATAGAGAGAAAAGAGGGAAAACAGAGAGGAAGAAATTACCGAGAAGAGGGTAGGGGAGAGAAAAGAAAAATGGAGAACGATCGTGAGAGAGTTGAGCCGAGAAAGGAAAAAAAAACGGAAAGGTGAGAAAGAATCAGGCCGAGAGAGAAGGGAGGCCGAAGGAAGGAAGAAAGCAGAAGTAGACAGAGGCTGAACCAGAGACACGAGCGAGAGAGCTGAAGGACGATGAAGAAGGAAACAAGCTAAGGAGTTTAAATTCAATTTCAGTAGCTTCATAGATGCATCAGAAACCAGTAAGTACTCTATGGGATGAATTTCTTGAGTTGGGTGTTTTGGATTAAATTGATTTGATGAAGAAAACTGGAAATTGAACTAAGAATGGTAGTGATGAGTATATTAGAGTAACCCAATATTGATTTTAATCTTGAAATTAAAAGAAATCAATTGGATTAAAGAAATATGAGATTTGGGGGAAAATGACATGAACCCTAGAAATTGGGGAAAACTAATGGTAGAATGAATTGAGGATAAAAGGTGATATATAGGTTAGTGAAATTTGGAAATAAATTAAAATGAGATTCTGGAATGTGTATATATTATGTGTACAAGAGAAGTAGTGAAAGTTATGAAACATTAGGAACAGAAACAGTACCTGTAGAATGAGGATGATAGTAGTAATAGTTGTAGTGGAAAAAGAAGAACTAGATATTATAACAGTAGAGAAAGAAGAGAAGACAGCAGTAGTATTAGTAATGGTATTGGATGTGTTTATAATTGAGAAATGTGAAGTATGAATGATCAGTGGACTGGATAGTTAAAATAGTTCTGAAATTCGAAATGAATTTAGTAATTGAAAGGGTATGTAAATTGGACAGTTTGGTTAAAGAAATTTCAGGTTCTGTTGCACTTTAATTTTCGGGTCTTTAGAAGAATAATTAGGAGGAGTGTAAAACATAAAACTTGTGGATTTATGTCTCATATATATGCCTGTAAAATGGTTTTGTGAAATATTGAGTATTGGAAAATTTATGGGGTAATGATTGGGGCTGGTTTTGGTTGGAATTTATGCATACAGCTCTCTGTAAATCAATTAATATGAGGACTTTAGGAGCTGAATTAGACTAAGTGGTAAGTATGAGTTTTGTTCATTTATGTGTTAACTAAATGCCTGTAAAGGTGGTTTTTCAATTGAACTTAAATGTCTTCTGAAATGGCAAAGAAACCGAGAGATGTTCAGGTTGTAGCACTACTGAAAACATGGCTGAAATTTGTAAATTCTTGTTTAATGGTTTGATCAAATTTATTACATGTTTGCGGAAATAATTTGCATGTTTTGATAATAAATTGATGAGGGTATGTGAAGCTGAACGATAAGTGAATGGCATGTATAGATACTTGGAATTATGAGATGTATGAGAAGATGCATAATGATATGAATATGTATGTTTGAATACATGTGTGTGCGTGTGAATAGAGCTTGAATGCATGTACATGTATGATAGTATAAGAAATGCATATGCATACCTATATGTTATGGTTTTCGGAAGTTAAGTTAAAGCTAAAAATGTTTTTAAGTTTCAAAGTGTTGCAAAGAATAGTTTCAAATGTTTTGAAAGAGATGTATTTCAGAAAATGCTTTTACAGTTTTGAGATATAAAATATGGTTTTATATTTTCGGGGCATGAGGGAAAAACTCACCCCAGTATGTAACTTGAGATACAGAGATGGAATTGACGGATAGAGACATGTGCACATGTAGAGGACTAGGGGGACGGCGATACGTAACGCCCCTAGATCCTAGTTTATGAGACAGGATGGCGGCATAGGATCGTGTACCTGATCTCCAGTTCAGAGCTTGGGCGGTAGCATAGATTTGCAACCCCAGTTCTAGTTGTGGCTTGGGGGACGGCGATACGTAACGCCCCAAGACCGCTAGTTTCAGGGCAGGTATGGCATGCTTTGGGGGACGGCGATACGTAACGCCCCAATGTCATGGATTTGCATATCTAGCTCTACGGCGTATGGGGGGACGGCGATACGTAACGCCCCTATGCGCCAGTTTTCAGCAGATATCCCAAATACAGTTTACAGTTTTCAGAAAGAGCTTTTCCAGAAAGAGAAAGTAAAAGTAAGGTTTTCAGCAAAGGATTTTCAGAAAGAAACTTTCAGATAATAGTTTTTTTCAGAAAGAGTTTTCAAAGAGTATTTTCTAAAAAGCATAGCATGTTACAGTTTTATATAGTATACATGACGTGCATATGAATTATATAGGTTAGAAATTCATCTGAGATGCATATAGTTAACATTGAAGCATGATAGCATGATTACATATATATATTTGTGATTAAAGCCTATGTGTATTATACGTTCACATGGAAGGAACAATTGTTAAGATATTGGCGTATGATCATATGGTTTTATATACATGTTTATATGGCTGATTTTAATCTGTTGGATGTTTAATAGAAAGAATATTTTAATAACCGATTTGATGATATTTCAATGATATCAAAGAAAGATAGTTATAATAAAAGTCAGAACTAGATTAGAAACAAGTATATAGAAAAGTGGAAAATATCAGAGTAACTATTACAGTGGGAATTGATACAGTAAATAGGAATAGAGAAACTTGATGTTATGTTAAAAATGTTTGAGAAGTAAACAGTAAACAAAATTTAAGGTATGTACGCGTATGATCAGACAAAAGATCAGTAGCAAGTAATATGTTTGTAAAGGGATAAAAATTATATAGTGACACAACCTTTGTAAATATTGCATGGACACATAGAAAGCCTAGGGTAATACAAAAAAATAGAATTCAGACTTTGCATGTGTTTGGCGCTCAAGGAATGAGCATAGTTACTTACTGAGTCTTATGACTCACACCACAACAGCGTTTGAGTTTTGCAGGTTGGTGACCTGATCGGTCGCCACAGACACCAAGCTTGAGGAGCCGGATAGCAGCGTTGCAGTCAGCCAGTCACCAGGTCTTGGGGGAAATAAGAGTCTAGTAGCTTATGTTTTAGTTTGTATAAGTTGTAACGTGCTAGCACGAGTTTATTTAAAAAGTTTTTGCATATACGCATTTTCGGGCATGGAGCCCTGATTGTATTGTGTTTATATGTCTGCATTACATATTAGATGGGCCCTTAGATTGCATTGATGATGAGATGCCGGCCTGAGGCCGAGATTTTATGTTTATGTTGTATATGGATGCTGGCTATAGGCCAGGTTGCATGATGTTACGAATACATCATGCCGAAATTTTTCTAGAACCAGAGGCTTATGGAGAGATGTTAGCCTGTCTCCTGCCGGTAGCATCCTGGCTTAGGCGGGATGTTACACCAACACTATATTCCTATGATAATTCATCTAAGCCAAACTCATTATGATCAAGTTCTAATTATGACTACGCATGCCATGTAGGTATATTTCTATCCCGCACGAAAATCTATTTAATAAAATGAGATCACGTGTTATCAATTCTCAAGGCTAAACCAAAACTCTATTTTTTCAATGTCACTAAAATTTACCACAATTTTACTATTTGTGATCAAATATAGAACGCATTAAGCAAAGAGAATGATAAATAATCCATATATAAGGTCACATATCAATTATAATAGAGATTTAATTAACAAAAATTTATATTAAGTTCCATAACAATCTTAGTTTAAGATCTAATTCATGATGAAGAAAATAAACAAGAACACCAGATATTTAACATAATAAATAACAAATAATTAGTAAAGAAATGATAATGAAAACAAATCATGAAAGTTGCAAATCTCCATCTCTAATAAATAACATATTAGAGGTGTTTTTTTTTATCTTCTTGATTCTTGTTTGATCTTCTTGTTCTTGAATGATTGTTGTATTTAGAGTGTGTTTTGGCCTCAAAAGAAGCCTATTTTCCTCCCCAAAAACATGCGTGAAGTAACCCTAAATGTTTTCCTTATATAGATATCATAAAAACTAAGTTTTATATGCAATTTTACACTTATCACATTGGTAGCGAGCCACAAAGGTCTTTGTGGCACGCCATAAGCCTTTTCAAACTTTCTGGAATGATTTTTAGCAGGCTAGCGGCGCACCACAACATTTTGCGTCATGCCGCTGGCTACAGTGTAGAGTTATCAATTTCAAGCTCGATTTTAGACATGAAGGATTTTGATTTAGTCTTCGACGTAAACTACAAAGTTGTAAATAATTGTGTTTTTTTTTCCAACATAACTTTGAATCATCTTAATTGGACATCGTATGAGAAAGTTATGGACAAAGTACTAAAGATGGCATAAATTAAGAAGTCACTAGTGTAAATTGGGAATTTTGAGTTTTCACTGATTTATTTTGCTCAATTCTCTTTATAATGCATCATAAGCAATGAAACAATGAATATTAGTGCATTTAACACATTCAATAACATAATTTAGAAGGGAAATCAATGATAAATACACTTGAAAAATGTATATTATAGATACTCATCTGTAAGCATTCATCAAATGGCTAAATTTCCTTCCTGCATGCATATGCCCAATAGTGTGACTTGTCTTTCATTACTTACGGGCAAGCCTTATGTCCGAAAATCATATACGTAACAGTTGGTGTATAAAACATTGGATTTCCAACAAGCTTTATTGCACTTTCATTGTCACAATGAATAGGAAGGTAGATCCCATTTCTTGAGTAATTTCTTGAGCTCAAGCATAGAGGTGGACCAAAAAATAACCGGAACTGCAAAATCGAATTGAACCGGAAAAAACCGAATCGAAGTGATAATTTTTTATTTTCAAAAATAATTGCTCAATATTTTAATTAAAAAATCGAACCGGACCGAATTAGAATAATTTTTTAACTAAAAAACCGAATCGAATCCAATTAATTGAATATTTAATTTATTGAATTTTTTAAAATCTAATCATATCATGTTGTTATTTTATAATTATATTTGTTACATTATTTAATTTAATTTATTTAGTGTTTAGTGATGATCAATTTCATGAAATATTAAAAAAAATGATTTGGTTTTTTTCCTACATTTTAAATATTTTAAATAATTTATATCTTATGAAAAAATTTATTGGTATAGTTGTAATTATTAGAAGAGTTACAGTATAAACAAATTTAAGAAAATGTTATATTCAATTATTGTTATTAATTTTTTAAATTTTTTATTGTTATAATTAAATAATTAAAAAATCAAATTGTACCGAACCGAATAGAAAAGTCTCCCATGTCTCATTCTTTTTTAGGGAAAACCTTAGCACAAGACGAAAGTGGGTGTAGATTTTGTCATATTTGATCATTTCATAAATATAAATTAGAGATATATGTATATACCCATTTCATGTCAAAACCGATCTTTTATTTTGATTTGTTCATTGGTTCCTTTCTAGAGTCCCTTTTCAAAAGATTATCCTTGTCTTTGTTTGTCTCGGGTTGGAACAAATTACTATAATCCGTCCCCTCCTGCGGATCAGTCGACATTTTTCAAAAATTTTATGAACGGAAGCCTTATTTTCATAATTGTTAAGCCTTAAAAATGAATTTCGAATCTACTTATTATTGGAAGAA
>SKCR01036920.1:0-69458 GCA_019454045.1 Zanthoxylum bungeanum | reverse complement strand
ACTTTATTTGTGGTTTATCTATAGCTGCGGTCTATTCTATATTTGTATGGCGACCTTGATCCGGGATCGTCCATGTAGAGACATGAGAATGAAGAAACCTTGTATGATGTGATCATATAGGACTGGACCCATATTGAAATGACTTTATTATAATATCTGTTAAACGAAAAAAATCATTTTGATATACTAGATGGTCATATATGGATTGATCTTAATCCTGAGTGTACTACGAACTCCTACATAGCAGGCTATGTCATTTGATTTACAAATGTGAGGTTTGTGTAGCAGTCCCAACCAATAGCTATGTACTTTGGGGACATGGTCTGGTGTGAAGCTGGGGACATTTTACATAGACATGGAGTTCACTCCTTCTTGCAAGAAGTAGATGAGTATCTTTCTTAAGGGTTGATTCGGTACTTGAACAGTTAGAGCGCTCAAGTCTTTCTATTACCAATAGAAAGATTAAAATTCATAATGGTTATGAATAAATCGTTCAATAGAGAATCAATGGTACTTAAGGTAAAAATAATTAAAGGGGTATAACGAATATTATGACCCGACTCTAATTATGAGATACTCGTGAAGGTTTAATCTATATGTAGTGACTATATCGATGGACACCAACTTGGTTCGGCTTAATATACCATCTGCGGTAACGAGAGTGCAGCTTCAGGTTTTTAGTGAAATAACCCGGAGTTAATAATTCGGAATATTTAATAAAGAGCTTAATTAATATTTCGAGATTATTGGAGCTCGGAACCATAGGTCTATTTGGTCCCTATGCTAGCTCAATATACTGTAGCGGATTTAGTGTAATTGGATAGTCCAATTATATACTCACATTTGTATAAATATTATTAATATGATTAATAATATTTTGTCACACATGAAACAATATATTAAAAGTTAATATATGATTATATGATAATTATTGAATGCATAATATTAAATTGTATATGATATAATTTAATGAGGCCAATTTTGGAATTTCAAAATCTCGGGTTTTGGAAACCCTTGGTGAGTTATGCTCGGTTGCAAAACTCTTGCATTAAATTTGGAAACTCATGGTGAGTTATGCTAGGTTGCAAAACTCTTGGATTTAAATTTGGTGGTTACACGTTTTGAAAGGTAATTACAGTTTAAATTTTATAACATATATTTCATTATGGTAATTAAATTTTATGTTACAAAATTAATGTAAAAATCCATGCTTGGCCGAAAATTCATTGGAGGAATATGAAGTGTTTTATTTGTTTTGGAAAAAAATAACCCTAAATATAAAAAGAAAAATATGTTTTTCTTTTGTGAGACAATTTCATTCCAACCCTAACCACCTTTCTTCTTCTTCATCCTTCTCTCAAAAGTTGAGAAACACCATTGAAAAATAAAAAAAAAAAGAAGAAAAAGATAAAGAAAAATAATTGTGACAAAAATCTCTAAAGAGTTTAGGGATTTAATTTGTGTGAGTCAAGCCCACACTTGTTTTCGTTGGTTGTGAGACATAGTACGGAAGACTCTTTTGGTGTCGAACAAAATCAAAATCCATCGCTTTCATTCACACACGGTAGTGAGCATTGTTATTGCTCAATACCGCCCAAACAACAAGAGAAACGGGGCTCGGTTTGTTTCCGTTTTGATCCATAATTTTTAGAGAACCTAAAGGGGATTCTTGGGGCTGTGTTTGAATTTTTTGGGGTGAAAAATCAGACCTGAAATATAACAGAAACTGATTCGTATAAAGGCTGAACTGTGCAGTGTTTTTGGCGCATAACGTGTCCAAAAACAGTCTGGTTTTTGCACTGTTGTTCAGGGCTATTCGGTGACTGTTCCGGGACCATTTTGGGGCTGAAATTTTGTTCAAAACAGTAGCAAAATTTCAGTGGTACTGTTGGTCACATTCGGCAACTTAAAGGGCGGCAGAAAAAAATTTCAAGTCCGATCCGGGTGCCTAAGACGTTTCCGCTGTGCTAGGAAAGCGTTTCCTACAGTAGTTTTTAATTGACATTGGGAAGTGTCACTATAAGTTGTATATTCTCAAATAAAGTTCCTGATCAAGATTTACTGACACAGGTCGGTTAGTAAAATCCGCTGAGACCAGTACATGTCGTATATCGGACTTGGTACAATGGTTTGTCCCAATGAACCATGAGTCTTGAGAGACTCGTATAGACTTATAGGTGTTTCTTTGATAAACACCGAATGGCTCGCCGATGATTTCTTAATAAATTGTACACCAACGCCAATAGGAATCTGTTGGGATATATGCACTACAGATGCATGTAATGTAAACGGTTTTATATGTTTTGAAATAAAATGATGCATTATTCATTTATCAAAGTGTTTGTTTAATTTTCGCATATTATAAATTATCTAAAATACCCTAGATTACTTATTTGCCTTCAGACTTAGTGTATAAGTGTCATACACAAGAGGATTTAAGTCTGAAATTAGTAATCTTAAATAGTCCATATAGAATCAAACAAAGCATATACTTTGTTTATGGTTTATCTATAGCTGCGATCTATTCTATATTTGTATGCTGACCTTAATCTGGGATAGTCCATGTAGAGACATGAGAATGTAGGCATCTTGTATGTTGTGATCAAATCTGTTAAACAAAGAAAGTCAATCCAATCTATTAGATGGTCATATATGGATTGATCTTAAACTTGAGTGTACTATGAACTCTTGCATGGCAGGCTATGTCCTTTGATTTACAAAGGTGAGGTTGGTCTAGCAGTCCCGGTCTGTTGTGTAGTTGGGAACGTTTTACATAGATATTGAGTTCACTCCTTCTTGCGAGAAGTAGAGGAGTATATTCCTTAAGGGTTGATTCGTTACTTGAATGGTTTGAGCGCTCAAGTCTTCCTATTACGAATAGAAAGATTAAAATTCATAATGGTTATGAATAAATCGTTCATTAGAGAATCAATGGTACTTAAGGTATAAATAATTAGAGTAATATAACGGACATTATGACTCGGCTCTAATTACGAGATACTCGTGAAGGGTTAATTCGTATGTAGTGACTATATCGATGGACACCGATTTGGTTCGGCTTAATATATCATCTACGACAACGAGAGTGTAACTTCAGGTTTCTAGTGGAATAACCCGGAGTTAATAATTCTGAATATTTAATTAAGAGCTTAATTGATATTTCGAGATTATTGGAGCTCGAAACCGTAGGTCTATTTGGTCCTCGTGCTAGCTCGATATACTATAGCGG
Source organism: Zanthoxylum bungeanum (assembly GCA_019454045.1). Classification (NCBI taxonomy): domain Eukaryota; kingdom Viridiplantae; phylum Streptophyta; class Magnoliopsida; order Sapindales; family Rutaceae; genus Zanthoxylum; species Zanthoxylum bungeanum. Next base: position 66,229 of record SKCR01036920.1, on the reverse strand, counting down.
ATTTAGTATAATTGGATAGTCCAATTATATACTCACAAATGTATAAATATTATTAATATGATTAATAATATTATTTTGTCACACTTGAAACTATATGTTAATATTTAATATATGGTTTTAATAATTATAAGATAATTATCAAAAACATTAAATTAAATTATATTTGATATAATTTAATAAGGCTAAATTTGTAATATCCAATTATTGGGTTTTGGAAACCCTTGATTTAATTTTGGAAATTACAAATCTATAATGGCATTAATCTTTTTGTTTCTTATAACAATTTTGGCTTTATGGAAAATTAATATTGTTGTTACAAAAATTAATAAAAAATTATGCCATGGCCGAAAATTTGGAGGTGGAAAAGGGGAAGGGTTTTCTTTATTTTGGAAATAATAAACCCTAAGTATAAAAAGGAATTTTATTTTTTTCTTTTTGATAAGTCTTTCATTCTAACCCTAGCCTCCATCTTCTTCTTTTTCATTCTCTCTCAAAAGTTGAGACAAAACCAAAAGAAAGAACAAGAAGAAATTAAAAATAAATACAAAGTGTGATTGAATCTCTAAAACGTTTAGGGATAATTTTGTGAGTCTTTCCCACACAAGTTTTCATTGGTAACGAGATATAGTTTGGAAGACTTTGTGGTGTTGAACAAATAATCATCTTCTTCTTATTCTTATTGTACTCGGCAGTGAGGCTTTGTTTTGCTCATTGCAGCCCTTTACTTGGTGAAACGGAACTCGGTTTGGTTTCATTTTAATCCAGTTTTTTTGGTGAAAATTTTATGGTATTTTGGGGCTGTGTTGGGGCTGTTTCAAGTGAAAAATCAGAACTAAAACACAGCCATAACCCATGCATTTCAGGGCTGTTTCTACAGTGCATTGGGCGAGAATCGGGTGTAAACAGTACAGTTTTTGTCCGGCTGTTCGGGGCTGTTTGGGTACTTTTCTTAAAATCTTACTGTCTGGTTTCATAGCTCGTTTTATAGTTCTAGTAATAGGTCAGAATAACTACAGGGAAATTCTCAACTTGGATTTAGAGTATTTTTGTTCTCGCGAGGAATACTATTCAAATAGTCTCGGATAGCTTACTAACCTGTCTATGGATCTTGAGGACGTACTCGAGAATCAGATGCTGGAGAGGTAGTGCCCCGCATACAAGTATCCCAAACATACTATGTATACAAGACCCCAGCACTCTACCCACTGCAGCCACTAACTCCATAGACCATTCTCTGATACCATCTTTGTAACATCCCCAATCCGGAAGATGTTACCGGCAGGGAACAGGCCGTACCATTCCTCTAAGCCTCTCACTCTTCAACCATAAACACTTACTGATACTCTTTTCTCTAATTAGTTATATTATGTGTGGGACCGTAGCCCATGCATCAAAACTTATCAAACAAACTCAACATCTATAACTGTAAACTTAATAACATATTTTTACAATGACTATCTCGACATCAAAGATTAATACAAAACTTTTACTTGACTCTGATTGGACTCTCACTCTTTCTGACTTAAACGGATGGACTCCATACCCTAGTGACTGCATCGGTTTCCGTCCTCCCGAGCTCGTCCTCCGAGAATTCATGCAAAATAAAGGAACTGAGAGTGAGGGCTTAGATTGATGTATGATCTAAGTGAGTGGATGAAAAACTGAAATACTAATACAAAAACATTTGGTTCTAAAACCAAAGTTTCATAAATAACTTTATATGAAAAATCTTTTTTCTGAAGACTTTGTCTGAAATCCCTTTTCTAAAATTTATCCTTTTGAATTCTGATTTTGAAAATCTGGTACTGCAAACTTGTATCTGAAGGTCTATTCTGAAAACTATTTCTGAAATGTCTATTTTCTGAAAACTGTTTCTAAAGTTTGATCTAAAAAAAAACTGTTTTCTGAAAATATGGAATCTGAAAACTGATATGTCTTCGAAAACTTGACTTACGGGGGCATTATGTATCGTTGTCCCCTCTTCGAAAACTGATATGGAATCATGACTTTGGGGCGTTACATATCGCCGTCCTCCAAAGCATGGCACTACTGTCCCTGAAACTAGTGGTCTTGGGGCGTTACGTATCGCCGTCCCCCAAGCCACTGAACTAGAACTGGGGGTGCGGATTTATGCTACCCTCCAAGCTTTGAAACTAGGATCTAGGGCCATCTGTCATCCATAGTCCTGAACTAGGATCTGGGGGCGATACGTATCACAGTCCCCCCAGTTCTCTATATATGCACATGTGTTGTCCGTCAATTCCATATCTGTACAAGTTACATACTGAGGTGGGTTTTTCCCTCATGCCTCGAAAATATTGTAGGGGTTGGTGCTCAGAGCGCCAATTCCCGGTTGTATTTTTGTTAAATACTTCTGTAAAACGTTATTATCAGTAATAATATATGCAGTTTCTATAATATAATCTAATCTTTTATATGGTAAAGACGTAATGACCCTAGAATGATTAGTCATGATACAGTTGCAAAAGCGTCGCAACGGACATTGAGTCGTATCATGACGTTGTCATTCTCAGACAGTTCCTGGTCAAGGTTTACACTACTTGGTCAGTATAGTAAATCCGTTGAGACCAGTACATGTCGTATACTGGAATATATGATTCCAATGGTTTCTCAATGAACCATAGTCTTGGAGACTAGTATAGACGTGTAGGTGTTTATAGTGGATAAACACTGAACGACTCACCGAAGATTCTTAATGGATGGTACACCAGCGTCAATAAGAATCTTCTTGGGTTGAGTAGCACTTGTGATTCTTAGACTTGAGATGCCATTGTGGGCACATGAGACATCTTCTACACTTAGATGGCAGTCACGTCACCGATCTATTTAGATCAGACCTCCGCCTGTTCGTTGGGTGTAGATAGATCCTCAGGGTGTCCTATGTGTATCAAGATAGGATCCGTCAGTTCTGTGTACCAGAGCATAAGTAGTCCATATGATTAGCAATCAGATAAAACCATGGGCCCGTGGTAAGTTTAGAAGCTAGTTCTAAACATTCTTTTTGAGATTGCTAATAGAATAGTCGACTGGATAGTCCCGATAGAGATTTGACGTTTACATCTATATCTCTGGGATTTATCCGGATACCTATGACGGAGGAATTATACATTTGCGATGACCTCGACCTGTATGGTTCAGCGAGATTATCCGTGATCGTCATAATCTACGGGTGGATAGATTATGGACACGAAATTAGATTTTGTGACGGATATACCTGAACCTAGAGAGTCTCAATAATGAAACATACTCGTTGAGCACTAGAGCAACATAAATAAATAATATTGATTATTTATAAAGTCGTTTAATGGTTAAACGCAAGATACATGCTAAAGAGACTAGATAGTCATTTCCTTAATTATTGTGTATTTACATTTAATACTTGATTAATTTAAATACACATTAATTAAAAGTAAAAATGAGTTATTTGACTTATTTCCTAAATGAATATATGTTTTTAATATTTAATGTAAATATTATACATATATTTAATATATTTGTATTTGATTAATTAATTAATTATTTAATTGTTAAATGATTAAATTAATTAAAATATAAATATCTTATGTTAGGATAATTAAAGTAAATGACATTAGTTGCATTTGTTGACCAAAATAAATATCTAATAAAGTAGTTTATAAGATATTTGTGCAAGTTGACCAAATGAAACTTGAAATGAAATTGAAATTAATTCCTTGTTTTTGTCTTAGCAATTTCGGCCAAAGGCCAAATGAAACAAGTATAAATTGATTTTCATTTCATGATACACTTAACCTAATACACTTTATACAAACAAACTCCATTGAAGAAACTTTGAAAGCCTGAGAGAAGAAAGACTTATCAAGGAAAAAAGTTTGGAATTTAGTAAGTTTTTCAAACTTACTATTAGAGAGGAATATGTTCCTTAGGTTCTAGGCTTCAAAATATGTTGTTCTTAGATAATTTCTTTCTTTATTTCTTTGTGTTTTTTTTTTATGGAAGTTTGAATGAAGTGTTGAGCATGTATGGTGAAGAAAGGATGTAACTATTGTAGTTATATGTATTCTTTTAAGGTTTATGAAACCATGTTGCTATTCTAGAGTTGTTGACCCACTCTTAAATGACCTAGATTTGATCTTGAGTTGTTTCATTGTGTTGAGACTTGGATTGGATGGAAGAATGATGATTGAAGTAATTGATTTAATGTATTTGGTCTAATTTGTCCAATTTGTGGAAATTGAAAAATTAGGGTTCTTAACTAATTCCAAATTTGGGGGTTTTAATATATGTTGTGTATTTATGTGTTTATATGATGCATATAAAGTTTCATGTTGATTGGATATCATTTGGATGTGTCTTGAAGCATGAAAGTGCAAAATGCACAAAATTGAACCCAAGTGAGGCTCACGGCTTTGAGAGGAAAATTGGGGATTTTGGTTTCTTTGGTGTTTTGATGTTTTGAACATCATAAGTTCATCTTATAAATGATTTAGAATCATTCAAAATTGATTGGATCAATTTCGGACTAAAACGGACAAAAATACAAAGCAAGGGTATTTCGGTAAATTCACTTAAAATTGTTTTATTGAATTTATTTTCATAATTTGATTATTGGAATATTAAATAAATATGTTTATTTAATTAATCCGAGAAAAAGTTTTGAAATCTGAAAATCGGATTTTCACCGCTTCCGCTGCGTTACCGGATTCACCCCCTGAATAACCCCTTCAAAATGGTATCAGAGCAAGTCTGATTCTAGGCCACATAATATGATTAGCTTTCATTGAATCAATGTTTAATCATGTTTTCTTGACTTTATGCATGCTTATTAGGATCTAAACTGGTTAGATTTAGGGTGTATGACACTTAGCGGAAAATCCCTAATAATAAGGTTTAAATGTAATTATGTATTTGATGCATGTTATATGGTCCGTCTTGTCAATACGGTTTATGAATACTTCTTTGTGACTACATCCGAGACCGTGCCTCTGCTGTGAGGGTGTAGCCGATAAAGATTTATTTATGCCGGATGTATATCTGATACTAGATAAATTCAAGTAAAAGCGGAATTCTGAACGTGCCCTAGCTGTCAGGATTACGTAAGTAACTTGAGTTTATCATTGACGAGTATTACCTTGGTACGTCTCCTTGTGGGCCTGCCTTCGCAGCGACAATGAGAAACGGCCAGGACCGGATACTTAGGAGTCACTTTTGAGTGATTGACAAATGAGTTGTCTACCTGATGAATATACGTAGGCGAGACCGTGCCTCTGCTGTGAGCTGAAATATATTCATGGGATCCACCTTTCACTATTTATATTTAATTTAATTATTAAATATTTGTATTCTGTTTTGGGATTACAGTATTGCATGATTTAGTGGGAGGGGCATATTAGATTGAAAATCCATGATCTAGTTTATGCTTTTGATATTATATGAAACTGCTTTATTTCTGCTAACCGTTTTTCGTGATCTATATGATAGATTTGCGATGGCGGGTCAATCCACAAACCAGTTTGCGCGTATGTTAGATGCGAACAAACTGAAAGCCACTGAGAACTTTGCAGACTGGGAATTGGATTTGAGGATTGTCCTCGATTCCGAAAAGTTGGGTTATGTTCTTGAGGGTCCTTTACCCCTTGCAGTGGGTGAGGATGCTTCGGAGGAGGAACGCCAAGTTTTTAAAGCTTGGAAGAATGATGATTTAAGGGTTAAATCATACATCCTTAGTTCGCTCTCTCCGAAACTCAAGCAACAATATTATGGAACATCAGATTCCTATAGTATGATAACGCGATTAAGACAATCATTCGAGAACCAGGAACAGGTTATTGTTCACAAGGTCGCCATGGAACTGTTCCATGCGCGTTTGGATGAGGGGCAAAGTGTTAGCCCACATGTTCTTCAAATGATCGATTTGATCGATCAATTGAGGCAACATAATCTCATCCTGAATGACATTCTCGGTAGGAGTGTCATTCTTGGTTCTCTGCCAGCTTCATTCCGCCAGTTTGTGATGTACTTCAACATGCACGGGACAGTCTGCACCTACCAGGAGCTACAGAGGATGTTGCTCACGGCAGAAGAGGATCTGAAGAAGGGAGTACCGACTCGCCCACCTAGATCTACTTCTCTCTCTGCTTCTTCCCAAGGAATGTCCAAGGGAAAGAAGAAGAAAGGGAAGAAGAAGAAGACCTTCGGTCCTCAACAGCAGGCGAAGATAGCTAAGCCCAAAAGGGCTGCTGAAGACAAATGCCACCACTGCGGCAAGGTCGGGCACTGGAAGAGGAACTGTCCAGATTACATTGCCCAGCTGAGGAGAGACAGAGCATCTACATCAGGTACTTTTATTTTTCCAGTTATTGATTTATCTTTGGCTTGTGAAGCCGTTACATCCAGCTGGATTTTAGATTCTGCTTGTCCCATTCACATTTGCAATTCGTTGCAGGTGTTGAAGGAAAGTAGGAGGCTGAAGCCAGGAGAGATGCAGTTGCGGTTCGGGAGTGGAGACTCTTTGGATGCAGTTGCAGTGGGAGTATGCGAGATCTCATTGCCGAATGGGACACTTTTGTTATATGACTGTCATTTTGTACCAGGATGTGTCGCTAATATTATATCACTTTTTGTATTAGATACAGAAGGCTATTGTATTAATATTAAGAATAGTTCTTTGTATTTATATGATAAAAATAATATTCAGATCCTTAGTTGTCCAAACCAGCATGGTCATTACACATTGCAAACTTCAAAAGATATATTAAATACTGGAGTTAATAAACGTAGTTTACCTGTAATTAATAATACTGAACTTTGGCATATGAGACTTGGTCACATTGGCGTTAAACGCCTTACCCAATTGGTTAGGAATGGTTTGATATCAGATCTTACCATTGAGTCCTATCCAACTTGTGAATCCTGTATTCAGGGTAAGATGACCAAAGCCCCATTTTCTGGTGTTGGACACCGCGCCACAAACTTACTGGAACTCGTACATTCTGATGTATGTGGTCCACTAAGTCAAACTGCTCACAGTGGTTATTCATACTTCGTTACCTTTACCGATGATTTGTCACGGTACGGTTATGTGTATTTGATGCGACATAAATCGGAAACTTTGAAAAGTTCAAAGAGTTCCGAAATGAAGTAGAAAAACAAACTGGTAAATATATTAAATGCCTTCTATCAGATCGAGGCGGCGAATATATGAGTGGTGAGTTCATGGATTATATGAAGGAGAATGGGATTCTCGCTCAATATACTCCTCCAGGTACACCACAGCACAATGGTGTATCTGAGAGGAGAAATCGGACTTTATTGGATATGGTCCGATCGATGTTGAGTTTCACAGATTTGCCCTATTACTTATGGGGCTACTGTCTCTTAACAGCCGCACATCTTTTGAATAAGATTCCTTCAAAGGCTGTTCCTACGACACCGTATCAGATATGGTTCGGTAGGAGACCGAATCTTAATTATATTAAGGTTTGGGGTTGTCCTGCCTATGTCAGGGTAACTCAGCAAAGTAAGCTTTCGCCTCGAGGGCAAAAGTTTAGGTTTGTTGGATATCCCTCGAACACGAGGGGATATCTGTTCTATGATACCGAGCATCGAAATGTGTTCGTAGCTCGCTTCGCAAAATTTCTAGAAGTAGAATTTTTGTCAGAAGGTGGTGATCATAGACAGGTTGAGCTTGATGAAGTCCAACCTGAAAACAACGAGCCAACGGAGGAACCTGAAGTTCAAGTAGATGAAGGACCTTCAACACACACACTCCGTAGGTCGGAAAGGGTATCTAGACCTCCTGAACGCTTGTATTTGATACAAGAAAAGAGTCTGGATGTTCTCTTAGTTGAAGAGACGATCCTTTCACCTATAGAGAATCGATGTTGGACATCGACTCCGTGAAATGGCAAAGTGCCATGAAATCCGAGATAGACTCAATGCATGAAAATCAAGTTTGGGACTTGATTCCGCTTCCCGAAGGAATTGTTCCTATCGGTTGTAAATGGGTTTACAAAAGGAAGCGCGGGCCTGACGGTAAGGTTGAAACTTACAAGGGCCGACTGGTAGCAAAAGGTTACACGCAGCGACCTGGCGTCGACTACGATGAAACTTTTCGCCGGTAGCAATGCTTAAGTCTATCCGGATTTTGCTTTCTATAGCTGCGTATCATGACTACGAGATTTGGAAAATGGATGTCAAAACGGCTTTTCTAAATGGATTTCTTGATGAAGAAATCTATATGGAACAGCCGGAAGGTTTCACATCCAGCCAAACCTCGGGTATGGTATATAAGCTTAAGAAGTCCATTTATGGACTTAAACAAGCTTCACGAAGTTGGAATCTTCGATTCGATGAGATTATTAGATCGTCTGGTTTTCTCAAGAATTCGGAAGAATCCTGTGTGTATCAGAAGGCCAGTGGGAGCATGGTCGTATTTTTAGTCCTATATGTTGATGACATCCTAATCATTGGGAATGATTTAGGTATGTTACAAAGCGTTAAAGCATATCTCTGTAAGAATTTCTCCATGAAGGACCTGGGAGAAGCTTCCTATGTTTTAGGGATAAAACTCTATCGAGATAGACAAAGGAGGCTGATTGGGTTATCACAATCAACGTACGTAGATAAGATCTTGGAACGGTATAGCTTTGGTAACTGTAAGACAGCAAACATACCATTCAGACATGGGATTCATCTTTCCAAGAAGATGTGTCCACAAACAGAAGATGAGAAGGTTAGAATGTCTAACCAACCTTATGCTTCGTGTTTGGGTAGCATAATGTATGCCATGTTATGTACGAGGCCTGATATCAGTTTCGCTGTTAGCGTAACCAGTCGATATCAGTCCAATCCAGGTAATGACCATTGGATGGCCATTAAACATATCCTAAAATATCTTAAAGGTACTAAGGATAAGTTGATTATTTATGGAGGAAACGAACTGCAGGTTAACGGGTATACAGACTCCGATTTTCAATCGGATCCCGATGATAGAAAGTCTACATCTGGATTTGTCTTTACCCTTAACGGAGGTGCAGTATGTTGGAAGAGTTCCAAACAGGGATCTACAGTTGATTCCACCACTGAGGCGGAATATATTGCAGCTTCTGAAGCCGCAAAAGAGGCTGTGTGGATAAAGAATTTTATCACAGAATTGGGAGTTGTCCCAAGTATCGAGAATGCGATTCCGTTATACTGTGATAATACTAGAGCCATTGCGCAAGCAAAGGAACCGAGGGCGCATCAGAAGTCGAAGCATGTGGAACGCAAGTACCACATCATTCGAGAGATCGTGTCGCGAGGGGATATTGTCGTGTGCAAGGTACCGAGTGAAGACAACGTAGCAGACCCGCTGACGAAGGCCATACCTCCGAAGTTATTTGATAAACACGTGGAGTCGATGGGTATTAGATACAATCGATATTGGCACTAGAGCAAGTGGGAGATTTTGTAGGGGTTGGTGCTCAGAGCGCCAATTCCCGGTTGTATTTTTGTTAAATACTTCTGTAAAACGTTATTATCAGTAATAATATATGCAGTTTCTATAATATAATCTAATCTTTTATATGGTAAAGACGTAATGACCCTAGAATGATTAGTCATGATACAGTTGCAAAAGCGTCGCAACGGACATTGAGTCGTATCATGACGTTGTCATTCTCAGACAGTTCCTGGTCAAGGTTTACATTACTTGGTCAGTATAGTAAACCCGTTGAGACCAGTACATGTCGTATACTGGAATATATGATTCCAATGGTTTCTCAATGAACCATAAGTCTTGGAGACTAGTATAGACGTGTAGGTGTTTATAGTGGATAAACACTGAACGACTCACCGAAGATTCTTAATGGATGGTACACCAGCGTCAATAAGAATCTTCTTGGGTTGAGTAGCACTTGTGATTCTTAGACTTGAGATGCCATTGTGGGCACATGAGACATCTTCTACACTTAGATGGCAGTCACGTCACCGATCTATTTAGATCAGACCTCCGCCTGTTCGTTGGGTGTAGATAGATCCTCAGGGTGTCCTATGTGTATCAAGATAGGATCCGTCAGTTCTGTGTACCAGAGCATAGGTAGTCCATATGATTAGCAATCAGATAAAACCATGGGCCCGTGGTAAGTTTAGAAGCTAGTTCTAAACATTCTTTTTGAGATTGCTAATAGAATAGTCGACTGGATAGTCCCGATAGAGATTTGACGTTTACATCTATATCTCTGGGATTTATCCGGATACCTGTGACGGTGGAATTATACATTTGCGATGACCTCGACCTGTATGGTTCAGCGAGATTATCCGTGATCGTCATAATCTACGGGTGGATAGATTATGGACACGAAATTAGATTTTGTGACGGATATACCTGAACCTAGAGAGTCTCAATAATGAAACATACTCGTTGAGCACTAGAGCAACATAAATGAATAATATTGATTATTTATAAAGTCGTTTAATGGTTAAACGCAAGATACATGCTAAAGAGACTAGATAGTCATTTCTTTAATTATTGTGTATTTACATTTAATACTTGATTAATTTAAATACACATTAATTAATAGTCAAAATGAGTTATTTGACTTATTTCCTAAATGAATATATGTTTTTAATATTTAATGTAAATATTATACATATATTTAATATATTTGTATTTGATTAATTAATTAATTATTTAATTGTTAAATGATTAAATTAATTAAAAATAAATATCTTATGTTAGGATAATTAAAGTAAATGACATTAGTTGCATTTGTTGACCAAAATAAATATCTAATAAAGTAGTTTATAAGATATTTGTGCAAGTTGACCAAATGAAACTTGAAATGAAATTGAAATTAATTTCCTTGTTTTTGTCTTAGCCAATTTCGGCCAAAGGCCAAATGAAACAAGTATAAATTGATTTTCATTTCATGATACACTTAACCTAATACACTTTATACAAACAAACTCCATTGAAGAAACTTTGAAAGCTTGAGAGAAGAAAGACTTATCAAGGAAAAAAGCTTGGAATTTAGTAAGTTTTTCAAACTTACTATTAGAGAGGAATATGTTCCTTAGGTTCTAGGCTTCAACATATGTTGTTCTTAGATAATTTCTTTCTTTATTTCTTTGTGTTTTTGTTGATGGAAGTTTGAATGAAGTGTTGAGCATGTATGGTGAAGAAAGGATGTAACTATTGTAGTTATATGTATTCTTTTAAGGTTTATGAAACCATGTTGCTATTCTAGAGTTGTTGACCCACTCTTAAATGACCTAGATTTGATCTTGAGTTGTTTCATTGTGTTGAGACTTGGATTGGATGAAGAATGATGATGATTGAAGTAATTGATTTAATGTATTTGGTCTAATTTGTCCAATTTGTGGAAATTGAAAAATTAGGGTTCTAACTAATTCCAAATTTGGGGGTTTTAATATATGTTGTGTATTTATGTGTTTATATGATGCATATAAAGTTTCATGTTGATTGGATATCATTTGGATGTGTCTTGAAGCATGAAAGTGCAAAATGCACAAAATTGAACCCAAGTGAGGCTCACGGCTTTGAGAGGAAAATTGGGGATTTTGGTTGCTTTGGTGTTTTGATGTTTTGAACATCATAAGTTCATCTTAGAAATGATTTAGAATCATTCAAAATTGATTGGATCAATTTCGGACTAAAACGGACAAAAATACAAAGCAAGGGTATTTCGGTAAATTCACTTAAAATTGTTTTATTGAATTTATTTTCATAATTTGATTATTGGAATATTAAATAAATATGTTTATTTAATTAATCCGAGAAAAAGTTTTGAAATCTGAAAATCTGATTTTCACCGCTTCCGCTGCGTTACCGGATTCACCCCCTAAATAACCCCTTCAAATATAAACTTATTTTTTTAAAAAAAATATTTATTTTCTAAATCATTTCTTAAACATGTTGAACAAATGTAACTGATAAAGAAATTGGCTAACGCCCTAAAATTAAAAAAGTAAGTCATGATTCATAGAAAATAACTAAATAAATCAATAAGAAAGTCAGCTTGAAAATAGATGTGTCCACTCACAATCTTGGAGTTCCGCTAGCCTTTCTTTGCTTCGCTAGTGAAACTTCTGGTTCCTGCGAGGATCTATCATCAATAGTTTCGATTAAAAAAAAGGACTAAGAATAAATATATCAAAATCAAGCTAAGTTTGCTTATTCAAGTAAAGGCAATAATTTTGAAAGTATCGTACTCTTATCATGATGTTAAATGTACACACGAGTTTATACGAGACTTATTAGGTATCCTCTAACGTGTTCGGGTAAAATTGATATGGTTAGAAATGGATTTGGGGGACAGTTTGACCTCGCGTCGCGACGCAAGTTAGGGCGCGTCGCGATGCGCATCGTCTAGAGGAGTACCCAAACTTTTGCCTTGCGCGTCGCAACGCAATGACCTTTCACGTTGCGACGCGAACCAGACCAAAAGCATTTTTGGGAAAATTCCCATATCGCATCGGGACGCTGAGTGTTTTGCGTCGCGACTCAAGGCTAAATTTCAGGTATTTTCTTCGTTTCCTCATACTCAAATTACCCAACACTTCCCTCAAACATTCTATACAAGCAATTGACAACAATAAGTATCCAAAACACCATCAATATCATTCTCAATATTTCCTCACATCAATTCTATGTACTCAATTAGTTTATAACCAAGATTTAGCAATTTGGGATTTCCCCACACTCACTATTTTGTAACACAATCTCGTCTCAATCATCATCACAATCAAATTACCCACATACTATAATCATCAAAACTTAATATACACAATTTGGGTCAAGATCATTATCTTACCTTCTTCATGCTTGATTATTCTTTAACTCTCCAAACTTGGAGGTTGATAATCTTTTTTTCTTGTTTCTTTTGTCATCTTCTTCCTTTCCTCTTCTTCTTTTATTCTTCTCCTTCTTCTCATTCTTCTTCTTTTTGCTCCCACGTTTTCCTCTTTATTTCATTTCCATTTTGTGTATTTGTGAATAGTTTCTTCCTTTTATAGTTGGTCATTAAAAAAAAGTGTAGAATATTTGAGAAGCTTGTGGAATTTACTAGAATGCCCTCGGGTACTATTTCTCCAAATTTTTTGTTCTGTATTTTTAGCCCATTTTTAGTTTGATATTTGGACAAATGATGAACATGAAAGTTTTACATCTCGATCTCAGCTTTCCGACGATATAAAATTCATAAAAATCGGAGTTCTTATGAGAAAGTTACGGCCCAATTATCATGGGCTATTCGTAATGGAACTTCATAGAATTTTGTATTGGAATTTCGAAAAATTTACCGTTTGTCTCCAAAGTCGTTCCGTGAGTATATTTGTGCCCTAATATAATTTATATTACGTTTTCTTCGTCCCATGACGTAAAAGTACTATACTGCAACAGTAGTATAGACTACCAGTCGTTACAAATTCTTCCCCCTTTAAATAGGATTCGTCCCCAAATCCTATTTAAACTTAGGATATTACTATAGGTCACAGAGTGTACGTTTATTTCTAATTCATCAACTTAAATTGACTTTATAGTCGTAACCATCTTTATTTCCATCTACTAAAACTCTTACTTCACTAATTCACGATAATCGGGTTCACTATAACTTGGTGACTAAGATCTCCGTTAAGCTGATCATTCATTCTTTTTCTAATGAAAACGCCTTAACCTTTCTCTTGTCTTAACTTATATTTCATGTCTACTACTTTTAAACTTTAGGTCGAGAGGGAATTCCTTATCTTATTTCCATTAAATTGTATGCTGGTTACCTTACACTACAATCACTCTATAACTTAATCTCTATAGGTATTTGTACTCTCTGTAACCGAGTTCCTTTATCTCGGCTTTGACTCTGGAAGGCTTATGCATACATATATATATATATATATTAGGCTGCTTACTGGTTCCACCCTATAAGTTTTCTTGCATCTGCTTATCTGTATAACTTAGGACCCTGTAGTGTAGGGTGATGTTCTTTATATACCTCTTATCCAATATTATTGTTCATTCCATAGTTTATACTAAGGAGGTTGGTCCTGATAGTTTCTCTGGGAGCTTAACTGTTCGAACCCTTTTGTTTAAACTATACTTCTATTATAGATGGGGATGTTGGCTATTTGGTTTTAATTATAGTTCATACTTTATTCAAACCTTTACTTTTATTGCTATTGCAAGTCTGGTTACGATGTTCAACACTATCTTTTTTTCCATAGTCTAGTGTTGTCAAAGGTCGTTACTAAAATACATGCAAGTATACTATATCTTGAGGAGTCACTTGTTATGATAATTGCAACTTTGCACTAACTTATCTTCTCGATTCTGTGGTATACTATATATCTACCAAACCACCCATACATGTGGCTTAGGCTGTCCCAAACTCGTAGTGGTTTGGCCAACTTAGACTAGGACTGGGTACTTCATGTCAATTACGGAAGCTGAAATATAATAGAACCTTGGTTTCATTTCAATGCCGAAGAATCTTGCTGTTACACGCTTTTCTATTTGCTTACTAGATAGTCTCTACTACGGTCGTTACACCTTAACAACTTCACTCCCAAACTTTTCCTTAGTATTCTTTCATCCTCTGTTTTATTCTACTCTATACTGAGAACATCCTTGGTCTATGTCTCTGTCTTCTTATCTGTGGAAATATCTTTTTCATTTACATATCCACTATTTGGTCAAACCCTGGTTCCTTGGAATCTCGGTCATTACTTGACTACTACTTTATTTCTGTACTGCTCCATCTAAAAAACTTCTTTCCTGACTCTTTTACTGAGAGCTGTCACTCACTTTTATTTTGTTCTTAAACTACATCAAAAGATCTTATGTTCTGGTCTTCTTTCACTATACTTTCACTTATTCCTGGGAATATATTAAGGCAACCTTGAAGGTCCATCTCTACGATTATTGTCCAACGAGGGTTGGGAGGGTGGGAACTTATCCTGAGGCCTATCTGATTATGGTGATCTAATTGCACATACTGCTTATCTATGAGCCTAAGACTCTTGTGTTTATATATATATATATCTGATGTATTTTCCTACGATAGGACACTACTGACAAAACTATCTGGTTTACCTTCTTCAACTTTAATTCCAATGATTTTCAACTATTGCACACACCACCTTTTCTACGAAATTTCTCTGGAATCATTTTCACTAAAAACTTTCTCGTGCTGCCTTTGCACTCTTTCTTATTTAGTCTTTGTAGATAAATCTCCTGAAGTTGTTTCTTTCTTTCTCTGAGTGCCTCTACACTCTCTTTGTTATTCCTCTTTAAGAAGCTTATTGTGCTGGATAGGTTTCTTTCTCATCTAGTTCTTTGAACTCATTATATCTTTATTCCCCTGAGGGTTTCTAGTTCTAAGACGACATCTAGTTTTAGCTTGACTTACTGTGACTTCAAACTTTTCCACCTTATATAGAATTTTACCATCTCATGATTTTTATCTATGTTCTGTTGAACTTATTGGCTCTACCATCTCGACACCTCGTAATCCATCTGTTCTATTAAATACTCTTATTTACTTTGTTCTTTTTTTGCTGGGCTTAAGATTGAGAATGGATACATGCTTACGTGTCTGGTTAGGTGTCTAAATACTTACTAAATTCGGGGGCTATTGAAAAGAAAAACTTTTATTCATACTGATGGAAACTGAATTGACTTAATCCATGCCTTAGGGTTCCTTACTTGTTACTAATCATCCCAAAGTCTTCACTTACATTACTGTCTCCAAACTACATTACATATGCTACTATACGTATTGAATTCTCTTATCACTTATGTTTTCTTTCTTACTATTTTCAGATCCTATCTCTTAGCTCTACGCCATACTACTGAGGCTAGTGATGGCTCGTTCTTCTAACTACTTCATCGATTTCTGCTCTCTACACTTGCTATAAATCACGACTATGACACTGTGTTCTACTGTTTATACTGGTACCCTTGTCACTCCTAAATATCTCCAATTTCTCGGGTCTATTCTTGTATACTCCTATGGATTTCTACTGACTTGGGCTGATATGTAGGTTCTGCTATATTTGGTCTATTCTGTAGACTTCTACTAGTCTTGCAAGCCTCACGCGGACTTGCCTTGATCTTTGGGCTACACTGGCTTTCCTTCTTTATATCCTCGAAACTTTCTAAATTCTTTTTCTGGGTGATCTGTCTTCCAAGATCTTTCCATCTCTTAAGATGAGCTTTCGTCGAGCTTCTTACGGTCGTTTATATCTATACGAGTATGGACTAGGGCAAACATTTTATATCTGGATGAGTTTCAGTATCCTTGTTTCGGTACTCTGTGTTATGGTAAAGTCTATTTCTCATGTAGGGTAGGTATGAGCTAGATTCCATCAGGATAACTTTCTTATCTGGTATCACTAAGTGGTGGTAAACCAGATAGCTCAGAGTCTTGTCTTCATTGGGTTGCTTGGTTAAGGCAACTAATTTTTCTGACATCATCCGTCTTATTTGCCTACGGGCGTGGGTTTGGGGAATCTAGAATCTCTGCATCCTTATGGAATCTCACATCCATTAGAAACCTCCATGACTAATCCTGATTTCTTGCTTCTTCCGCCTTATGGCTGTTCTTGGTTATTCAGGGAACTCGTTATCTATACGAAATGCTCGAGAGTTATTGGATCAACTTAGGAGAATTTTCTGAGGAGGAAAGGAATCTTACTTGGGGGAAAATAACTTTATTTAGGTCTACTCAGTATTTTACTCTTGTTCGGACTTGCTATATTCTTCTTCATTATCCCAAGTTCTAGTGTTTTACATCTTATCCAGTTCCATACTTCTATCTCTTTACTGCCTCTGGTTACTTAGATCGTTTATACCTTATCCTTTTTCTTTCCTTACTTTTCTTTCTAGCTTTATCTCTCTCTTCCAACTTTCTTAGGTGGTTATCCATACAATTTTATTATTTCTTTCTGTCTTCTTACTATTCCGTCTTCGGCTGCTTAAACCTCTACGCATCTCTCCTTACTTTCTTATAACTCATTTTCCCACTCTCTTGGGTACTTTTCTTAAATCTTACTGTCTGGTTTCATAGCTCGTTTTGTAGTTCTAGTAGGTCAGAATAACTACAGGGAAATTCTCAACTCGAATTTAGAGTATATTTGTTCTCGCGAGGAATACAATTCGAATAATTTTGGATAGCTTACTAACCTGTCTATGGATCTTGAGGACGTACTGGAGAATCAGATACTGGAGAGGTAGTGCCCCCACATACAAGTATCCCGGACATACTATGTATACAAGACCCCATCACTCTACCCAGTGCAGCCACTGACTCCCTAAACCATTCTCTGATACCATCTTTGTAACATCCCCAATCCGGAAGATGTTACCGGCGGGGAACAGGCCGTACCATTCCTCTAAGCTTCTGAATCTTCAACCATAAACACTTACTGATACTCTTTTCTCTAATTAGTTATATTATGTGTGGGACCGTAGCCCATGCATCAAAATTTATCATACAAACTCAACATTTATAACTGTAAACTTAATAACATATTTTTACAATGACTATCTCGACATCAAAGATTAATACAAAACTTTTACTTGACTCTGATTGGACTCTCACTCTTTCTGACTTAAACAGATGGACTTCATACCCTAGTGACTGCATCGGGTTTCCATCCTTCCGAGCTCGTCCTCCAAGAATTGCTGCAAAATAAAGGAACTGAGAGTAAGGGGTTAGATTGTTGTACGATCTAAGTGAGTGGACGAAAAACTGAAATACTAATACAAAAACATTTGGTTTCAAAACCAAACTTTCAGAAATAACATTATATGAAAACTATTTTTCTGAAGACTTTGTCTGAAATCTCTTTTATAAAACTTATCTTTTTGAAATCTGCTTTTGAAAATCTGGTACTGCAAACTTATATCTGAAGGTCTATTTTGAAAACTATTTCTGAAATGTCTGTTTTCTGAAAATTGTTTCTAAAATCTTATCTAAAAAAAACTATTTTCTGAAAATCTAGTTTCTGAAAACTGATATGTCTCTGAAAACTTGACGTATGGGGGCGTTACGTATCGCCGTCCCCCCATACGCCTAACTAGAGCCAGGAGTGCAAAACCATGACTTTGGGGCATTACGTATCACCGTCCCCCAAATCATACCACTACTATCCCTGAAACTAGTGGTCTTGGGGCGTTACGTATCGCCGTCCCCCAAGCAACTGAACTAGAACTGAGGGTGCGGATCTATGCTACCCTTCAAGCTCTAAAACTAGGATCTAGGGGAGTCTCTCATCCCTTGTCCTGAACTAGGATCTGGGGGCGTTACGTATCGCCGTCCCCCAGTTCTCTACATGTGCACATGTGTTGTCCGTCAATTCCATGTCTGTACAAGTTACATAGTAAGATGGGTTTTTCCCTCATGCCTCGAAAACATAAACTCATTTTTTTTTAAAAATATTTATTTTCTAAATCATTTCATAAACATGCTGAACAAATGTAACTGATAAAGAAATTGGCTACCGCCCTAAAAGCGAAAAAGTAAGTCTCAATTCATAGAAAATAAGTAAATAAATCAATAAGAAAGTCAGCTTGGAAAGAGAAGTGTCCACTCACATTCTTCGAGTTCCGCTAGCCTTTCTTTACTTCGCTGGTGAAACTTGTAGTTCATTCGATGATCTATCATCGATAGTTTCGATTAAAAAAAATGGACTAAGAATAAATAGATCAAAATCAAGCTAAGTTTGCTTATTCAAGTAAAGGCTATCATTTTGAGGGTATCGTACTCTTATCATGATGTAAAATGTACATACGAGTTGATACGAGACTTATTGGGTAGCCTCTAACGTATTCGGGAGAAACTAAAATGGTTAGAAACAGATTTGGGGAATTTTTTGACCTCGCATTGCGATGCGCATCATCTAGAGGTTTACCCAAACTTTTGCCTTGCGCATCGCGACGCAAGGCCCTTTCGTGTCGAGACGCGAACCAGACCAGAAGCATTTCTGGGAATTTATTGATCCCGCCGTGACGCGGAGTGTTCTGCGTCGAGACACAAGGCTAAATTTCAGGTCGTTTCTTCATTTCCTCATACTCAAATTACCTAACACTTCCCACAAACATTCTATACAAGCAATTGACAACAATAAGTATCCAAAAAACCCTCAATATCATTCTCAAAATTTCCTCACATCCATTCTATGTACTCAATTAGTTTATAACCAAAATTTAGCAATTTGGGGTTTCCCCAAACTCACTATTTCTTAAAACAATCTCATCTCAATCATCATCACAATCAAATTATCCACATATTATAATAATCAAAACTCAATATACACAATTTGGGTCAAGATCATTTTCTTACCTTCTTCATGCTTGATTCTTCTTTAACTCTCAAACTTGGAGGTTGATAATCTTTTTTTCTTGTTTCTCTTTTCATCTTCTTCCTTTCTTCTCCTTCTTTTCTTATTCTCCTTCTTCTCATTCTTCTTCTTCATGCTCCCACGTTTTCCTTTCTTTTGTTTCCATTTTATGTATTTGTGAATAATGTCTTCCTTTTATAGTTGGTCATTAAAAAAAAGTCTAGAATATTGGAGAAGCTTGTGGAATTTACTAGAATGTCCTCGGGTACTATTAATGTGAGTTTTTATTTCTGCACTTTTAGCCCATTTCTGTTTCGATTTTGGAAAAATGATGAACATGAAAGTTGTAAATCTCGATCTCAGCTTTACGGAGATATAAAATTCATAAATATCGGAATTCGTATGAGAACATAACGGCCCAATTATCATCGGTTGTCCGGATTATAACTTCATAGAATTTTGTATCGGAATTTCGAAAAACTTACAGTTTGTCTCTAAAGTCGTTCGGTGAGTATATTTGTGCTCCAATATAATTTATATTATGTTATCTTCGTCCCGTGACGTAACAGTACTATACTGCAACAGTAGTATAGACTACCGATCGTTACAGCAATAACATTCGGTAATTCAAAGGGAATGGCAGAAATTTTTTTCAAGTCTGATCCATGTGCCTAAACCGTTTCCGTTGCCCAAGGAAAGTGTTTCATACATAATCTTCTCGAATCGAGTAGCATAGTGATCCTTCGACTTGCGATACTACTATAGATATATGAGACATCCTCCACACTTATATGACATTCACGTCACCGATCTATTTAGATCAGACCTCCGCCTTCTCATTTGATGTGGACCCATGCTCATGATATCCTGTGAGTATCAGATAGAATCTGTCAGTTCTGTGTACAGGGCATAGTTATCATGTACGTATTTGTGAGCTAGTAAATCCATGGTTGTGGTATACCTCGGAAGTGAGTTCCGAGTGTTATTTAGAGATCGTAAATTTGAAAGTCGACTATATTATACCTTAGAGATTTGACGTTCCTTTCTATATCCCCAGTATAATATTGATAACTTATGACGGAGGGATTATATGTATGCAATGACCTCAACTTGCATAGTTTAGTGAGATTATCCGTGGTCGTCATAATTTACGAGTGGGTGAATTATTGATAAGAAATTTGATTCTGTGATGGATAAACCTAAACTTATAGAGTCCCACAATATGAAGTGAACTCATAGAGCACTTGGGCAACGCGTTATTAATAATACAGGTTATTAATAATACTTCATCAGATTAAATAAGTTAATACGAATTGTTTAACGGTTAAACGAAAAATTCATGCATAAAAGGCTTTTCAGTCATTTCTAAATTAATGTGTATTTGTATTTAATATATGATCTTATTAAATACACATTAATTAATTGTCAAATGAGATATTTGACATATATCATTAATATATTTATTTGGATTATTTAAAGTAAATATAATACATATTTAGATATTTATATTTAAGCAATTATATAATTATTTAATTGTTAACTAATTAAAGTAATTAAAATATAAATATATAAATTGATATTTATTGTTAGGAAATGATTAAAGTGTAAATATTTGACTTATTTATATTTTTTTGATTTAAGGTTGTAGTTATCAAATTGAGTTTGATAAATTGATGGCTTGATATTTATTTTTTTATTAAATGAATTTCAAAATGACCAAAATACCCCAAATTTCGTCCCAGCCCTATAATATAAATTGAAAAGTTTTGTTTTCTCTTTCACAAGAAGCCTTATCCGAAACTAATTCCATTAAAAAGCTCTCAAATATTTCTTGAAGAAACTTGTAGAGAAAGTGAAGAAATCAAGAAGAAAGCTTAAGGAAGTTAGGAGATTTTGAGGTAATCTTCAATATTCTTAAGCTTAGAAAGATTGTTTCTTGTTCTTGAGTATCTAGAATAGTTCTAGGAGTTTTTCTTTTCTTAAATTTTAGGGATTTTTAATTTGGAGGATGGATTTGGATGCTTGATGCATGTGTGAAATAAGATTGAGTAATATTAATGTAATATTAGTTTAATATTGTTATTTGATGACTTGTTGTCATTCTAGAGTGTTATGACCACTCTTGTAACTCCAATAATTTTTCTTGAGTTTTTCATTAATGGAGACTTTGATTAGTGTAAATATTAATATGATTAAAGTTGAGAAAAATGGATTTAAAGCATGAAAAATGATAATTTTGGCACCCAAATCAGATTTGGAAATCCTGGAAATTTTTTGATGAAATATATTCTTTTAAATATATTGGATGTGTATTGGGCATTGGGATAATTTCATGAAATTATTTCGGATTGAAAATATACAAAAAGTGAAAAACGACTTTACTAGGTGAGTTTCGAGCGTAACGGATGACGGCTGTCCAAACAATGAATTGGTCACTGTTTGGGCAGCCCATGAACTGCCCAAGTACTATTGGGGCTGACTTGGGTAACCCCCATATATTGGTTGGTCGGTTCGGACAAAAACACGTTTTAAGCTAATTTAGGGAAAAATATTTTCGTAAAAATTTCGTGGTGTTTCTAAATTAATTATGTCGTTATTTGATATTGAATAAATATGCTTAGTTGAAATATGAATGATTTATTATAACAATCTACCAGAGGCAGGATGCTACCGGTAGGAGACAGGGTTAACCTGTCTCCATAAGCCGCTGATATTTTAAAAAAATGGACATAACCCATCCTAAAACTATACCACCTGGACCAAAATCCAGCATCAAGACAAATCCAAATATAACATCAAACACATTACAGGGCCTCAGGCCACTCATAACACATCCAAATCAAAGTAAACAGTCAAGGGCTTCGTGCCCACAATATCACATCTCATACAATATAGCCAAATATTACAAACTTTACTATTACACATGGTGACTTTACAGCCCAAAAGAATAACCCATGGTGACTTTACAAAATAATATTTGTCATCTGGTATCATCTCCGTCAAAAGTATAGATTACGACAAAAGAGTGTGAAAACCTGCAATCATGAAAAAACGGGGGGGGGGGGGGGGGGTGGTGAGCCTTGTGGAATCAATGAGTAGATATAAAAAGAAAGCAAATCATAAGAGAAATCTAAAACATGTTTATAAAATGATTTTCATGCATGCATCGTCAAAAACATAACAAGCGCTCAACGACCAAGTCGCGCGCATAGATTGAGCGAGGAACGAATGATCTCTTGTCGACAAGGTAGCGGGTCATTGTTGGACAATTATGACCCATAGCGTCACTATTTGTACAGATCATGGTGTTGTTGTACAAATTAACTATGTGACAAATGAGATTGTTCTCTTATCATTTGTGATTAGATCACCTAGATATATAAAGGATAGGAGTTCCCTATGATTTGTTCCTGGATTGAGAATGATATGAGACAGTATCAGTCCACGAAGGATAAATCATTAAATATCCCTAGTCAGAGTATTATCGAGATTGGACATCGATAAATACGTAAAAGACTAGTATTACACTTGTGCGCGTTGTGAGGGCACAAATGGCATAATTCTCATATATTTGGGTATATGATACTCATGCAAGTGTAATAGGAGGTTTTGTTTTACCGATGGTACGGGAAACAGCTTCGCTCTGGATAGACCCCTCGGAATTCCATTGGTAGTATGACTATGTGTCTATGGAAGTCCGAAATCAGGGTAGGTGTATTTGGTCTAAACCTGAGACTTGCACCGCTAATACTTGCAACAATCAATATACTTTGGTTGTGGTCGTCCAGGGCTTTAACCGGTTTCTGTGTACGCCTCTGCTGAGTATATTGAGAATCGTAGTGTGTTGGGTGTGATGTCAAGATAGAAGTGTCACTCCAGTCATATGGAGTTGATGATCGCGTAGGAATATAGAACTGGTTCTCTAAAAAGGTTGCAACCGTCGGGATAATATGACTTGGTCATGATTATCCGATATTAAAGAGACTAGTTGCTTGTAATCCGATATATGCTTCGTACGGGGCAGACATTGTACCAGCCCCAGGCCTTGCATGTGATCATCTGATACTGGATCGAAATACGCAATACTACGTATACTACGCCTGATATAGATCCTTATTCCTGTAAGGATATTTTTGGAGAATTGGGTAGGCATGACGCTTTGCTAGAAGCCAACCTTGTCTTGTAAATCGGTATAAACGTAGTACTAGGTACTTACGTGTTTGGATAGTCCGACGACCGAATTTACTGCCAATATATCCGGGGATCTCAAATGTCGCTTCCCGAATATTCACCGATGATGTATGACTCGCACTTTTTATTAATCTGGGATTAATAAGATGAGAGAGAAAATTAATCTGGGATTAATTGCGGAGGTATTTTATTTGGGATAAAATATCATTAAAAGAGAGATAACGATTAATTTGAAAATAATCGATAAAATAATATATTTGATATATTATACGAAATTGGATTTCGACGCGGAATTAAAATTAGATTTTAATTCGGGCGAACGAGTTAATTTAGAATTAATTCGTAGCGATGTGAATAGTGATTTCACTAGGCATAATCATTTAATTGTGTCGCAACGGAAAATTCGTTAATTTGGAATTAGCGAACCCGAGCCCGGGATTGTTTGTGAGCGCATTCGCATTTCGAATTCGAGTGCGGCACGCAAGTCAAATCAAGCGTGAAATCGCTAGTCGCATCTAGCGTCACATCATCCGTCAATCAAGTGATAGATGTCTTTCACTTTGAGTGATTGACGCCAGTCACTATTCATTGATTGATTGATGTAGTGGTTGTGGGCTTTAATGGTTTGACTTTTGTAAAGCCAAATGTGTGGTAAATGAATTTGAAATTCATTTAAGTGTATTTGATACACAAAATCCAACCATTACACAACTCTCTCTCTCACACATTTCTCTCCTCTCATTCACGCCCTTGGGGTTGTTTTTTCTTCTAGTTTGGCAGCTCACTGCCGTGAGCCAAGAAGGAAATGGGAAGCAAAAAGTCACGATTTTTTGGCAAGATCGGGAGTGCTAGCACACTACGAAGTCATGCGAAGGTGATATGGAAGTCCACCCATGAGCTTGGAATCATTTGACGAAGCTTGGAGCTTGTTTAAGGAGCAACAATGGCCGAAAACAGTGAGTTGTTTCACTACCACTGCTGAGCAGTCCATGGAGGCAAAAAATTAATTTTTGTTGCCTCGCGCGTCGCTCAACCGATCGATGTGAGTATTCCGCAACTCCGTGATGTATTCGCATGTTTATTTCTTGCTTTATATTCGATCCTTGGGGCCGTAGAACTCCAACAATTGGTATCAGAGCGATTGAAAAGCATGAAAACGAAATAGGGCTTAAAATTTGGGTAAAATATTTTTGAGCATGATTTGAATGAATTGGATGTTTGAGTATGCTTATAACATGTTTAATTGAAGTTTGATTGGATCAATTTCAAGAAATTGTGATTGGATCATTTTTCCCCCAATTGGATGGCTTGGCCGAATTGAACATAGCCCTAATTCTTGGTGATTTTTGATTTTTGATTCATTGGATGAGTTTGAATCAATTGGGATGTTGATTTAATGTCGATTGTGGAATTAATTGGATCGAAACCGAATCAGACACAAAATCCCCTCCATTGCCGAGAGTAGTAAAGCATGTAAATGGGTTTGATTTTTGTTAAATTGTGTTGGACATGATTTAATGATGATTAGCATGATTAATTATGCTAATTTGGTGTTTTGGAAATACTGATTTGGGTGATTAATTGTGTTATACACTTTAGGTAATTAAATTGTGAAATTAGATTTTGTAATTTAATTGATTTGGGCCTATTTTGTGAAATTGGGCTTAAGTGTTGTAAATGGACTTATTGGACTTGGTTGTACTAAGTTGGGTTTAGGCAAAATTGGTTGGATCCAATTAGGCCCAAAACCGCTTCCATAAAGCTCAAATGCGACTAATGGACCTTTAAAGTTTAATTGGGCCTAATGGGCCTAAATTGATTTCTGGGCTTATGGGGTAACTCCCGGATTGGACTTTGGTTATTGGGTTCGACCCGAGTTGACCAAAAGTCCACGCCTTAAGAAATTAATTAAAAGCCCATTGGACTTTAATTAAATTAACGTTGGACGTTAATCGGGCTTTGAGATCCGTAACGATTAAATTTGGAATTTAAATCGTAAAGGTTTATTAAATAAAGTGTAATATTTAATTTGGAATTAAATAGCGAATTAGTATTAAATAAAATTTGAATTGGATTTAATTATGCAGTTTAATTTAATTCAAGAATTCGTACTTTGAGTACTTATTCGCAAAACGAGTTTGACTCCCGCAAAATGAACTCGTTGTTTGAACATTAGATGGTCACTAATTATCAGATTAATTAATTTGATTAGATTGATTGATAACATGCTTGTGTGAATACATGGTTGCGATACATGAATAATGTATATCGGATGGATATTAGATGGGTGGGGCAATTTTAGAAATTGTTGTAATAAATTTGATTTATTAATTGGACCTGCTTGTCCAGCCTTATTACCTCATTATTCTTTGTATTCTCTTCTCACCTATTCCCCTAAATGTAAATGAGGTTTCTTTAGAAGTGTAGTGTAACGGGTAGAAGTAAATACATGTGCTAGCGGGAGAGAGAAAGAGAGAGATTTGATCTAGGATCATTGTGTAAAGTATCCATCCGCATATCATTATTATTTATTCATATGCGTTTTATTATGTGTTTAGAATGCATGTTTAAGGGTGTATGATGATGAGACCTTAACAAAGATAATAAATTGGTTGCCAATTTGCACGCGAAAAACCCTCACAAATATTAAGCGTTTTTCCTTCCATTGAGTGATTCTTACTCAAGATCCGAGACTGGCATTGGCTTGTTGGCCAAAGTCAAGGTTTTTGTCCGTCGAGAATGTGTTTGAATCACGAGAGCTTTGTTCCATATTGGTGTCTTGTCCAAGTTGTGGTTTGTTGACCAAAGTCAAGACCACTTCTTGTCCATCGACATTGATTACGAAGTTTTCCATGGTCAATGGGTCGCGCTTAACTGAGATCACTAAGTTTTTGTTGTGCCAAAGCCAAGGCTTAGTTGATTCAGAGGAAAAAGGTTGGGCAATATATTGGATATATTGGCATATATAAGATATATGTTTCGGACTTGGATGTCCCCCTACTGGATCTAGGAATTGGATCGGATCCAATTGATCTTAGAGATCTACCTAGTTAATTATCATACAATTTGTTGGAAAAAGTCAAGATTGTGTGATATTTAACGGGATCCTAGCCCGCTAGGAAACACGGTTTCCCGAGTACTCGACAGAGGGTTAGAAGCTCGCCGAAAAATAGTGGGAGGCAAGAATTGAATTTGCAATATTCGTTTAATTACTTGCCATACGCGCTCAAAAAAATATCATTCGTCAAATATATTAAATGTTAGTTGGACTAATATTTAAATCGTTCTTTTAATAAACAGTTGGACTGTATTCAAACTATTCATTTATAGTTGATTTTATAATTGGATTATAGTAATCAATATAATTGATTTTAATCTATTAAATTATAGTTGATTAATATAGTTGGACTATAATAATCATTATAATTAATAGTACCTAAATCGTTGATTAAATAGTTGGACTATTAGAATCAAGATAGAAATTGAAAGATTGACATTTAAAACATAATTCTAGGGAAAATGTATTTAAATGGTTTAATTTTCAAATTGGGAATATAATTTCAGGATGGTCCTGGAAACTAATAAGTTACTTAATTTGATAAAATAACATATTAGGCCTAAGCCCGGAATTGAGCAATTAGTAGAGCATGATCTTTGGAAGATTTATGTGATGACAACTTTAGTGCTTAATCCATTAAGCTTGTCGCAGTAGACTCCTTAATTTCTTAATCACAACTAAGGATTATATCATTAAAGTATGATACTGAAATTGAAGGATCTTCATAAATCTATATTTAGATTTTAGAAGTACAAATTGCAATACTAAAACTCTTGGAGAGTTAATGACTATTCTCAATGAGATAGAGTCAAAGTTTGCAATAAGGCAAGTAGCGCAAGGCGCACCTTACTTCGATATTCTAGAAGGCCAAGGTTTGGCCAAAAGCTTATGGAGTGTTGAAAATGGCAAAGGCAAAATCATTATAATCTTCTAGGAAGATAAATGACAAATCCCAAAATGTCTGTCTAAATTGTGGCAAACGGGATCGCGGAAGCGTGCTTGCCGTTTGGACAAAGCAGACATGAAGGAATTGAAGAACGAACAAGGCTCTGACTTCAAATATGTTTGTCATAAATATATTCACTACTAGTATTAAAATTGGATTTTAAATACTTAGTGTGATACATATATATATATTGATGTTCAGAATCTGCTATGAGTAGGATACTGACTTCAGATTGAGATTTAATCTGCGAATTGGAAACAGGACGATTGTCGCTGTTTTAACCGTAGATACCTAATTTAGGAACTACCCTTCGGGTGTGTACCTAAATTTGGAAACTGTTATAATGTAACTAGTTTGACTAGATACATTATCTCTATATCAGTGTTTGACCCGCTGCGGGTGAACCTTTATATTCTAGAACACTAAAGTGTTTTATTATATAAAGATGATATTGAGATAAACACATTTGATGTTAAATAACAGCATTTATATTTTGAATATAAATAAATCTCAAACATATAACATGACAAACATATAACTCAAACTGATTTGATCAGAAGAAACTAAATTGTGGCAATGTTGTCTAGGACACAATCAAACAAGACTCGTATATCCACACTTTCGAAGAGTGGGTACTAGGACTGATTTGATTCCATTCAAATAAAGTCTATGAATCTAGTTTATTGGGCAAAGTGCCTATAAAACACCTTTACTTAGTAAAAGTGTAAGTGCCACCGATCTGTTAGCCCTAATTCATAGTGAAGCAAGTGGGCCCATGTCTAGCTAGGCTAGAGGTGGATATGAATATTTTGTGACCTTTACGGATGTGGCATCGCGTTATGGTTATGTGTTTCTTCTGAAACACAAATCAGAAACTTTTAAAGTTTCAACACGAAATAGACAAACAGATCGGCTAAAGTATTAAACTGTCACGGTAAGACCGTAATGGAAAATACTTAAGCAATAAGTTTCTAATATACTTGAAAGAGTATATTAT
This sequence comes from Zanthoxylum bungeanum, assembly GCA_019454045.1. NCBI lineage: Eukaryota > Viridiplantae > Streptophyta > Magnoliopsida > Sapindales > Rutaceae > Zanthoxylum > Zanthoxylum bungeanum. Next base: position 37,699 of record SKCR01036920.1, on the reverse strand, counting down.
TCTTTCAATGAGGACTCCACCCGGAACACATCAATCTGACGGTGTGTCCGAACAGAGAAACCAAATTTTGTTGGACATGATAAGGTTAATCACGAGTCGCTCTGAGCTACCATTTCCTTCAACGGATAAGCATAAACAGTGCAGAACTTATTTTGAATAAGGTTCCATAAAAATCTGTTAGACAAAATTCATATTAGATATGAACAGGAAAGAAACTAGGTTTTCTCATTCCTGAACATTTGGAATGCTAGGCATATGTTTGGATGATATCAAACTAAAGCCCAAATTGGATAAGTGCCAATTGTAGGTTATCCTAGGGATACCAAAGTATAATACTTATACAACTCACAAGAGAACAATTTAATTGTTGCTCACCATGCGGTTTTCCTAAGAGGAATACCGATATGCAGTGGTAAGTGGGAGGATAGTAAAACTCGATGAAAATCGGAGTAATACTGTTCAAGGCACCGAATCTTAATGGAACACAAATAGTTCATCAAGGATGAAACTATACCAATAATCTTCGAATACACAAGAACCGCGTAAGTCGGAGAGAGTCAGAAAACAACTTGGGGTATGGGTTTATGATCTCACCTCATAAAGATGTTAATCTTTTGTGGAATACCAACTGACTACGTATGAGGAAGTGATACAAGGTATCGACTCCCTAATTATGGCAAAGTGTCATGAATCCGAAATGGATTCCATGTATATCAACTATGTTTGGACACTAGTTGATGTACCGCAAGGCATTGTGCCTATTGGTACTTATAAGTCTTCAAGGAAGACATACATGGATGGCAACACACCAACGTATAAAGCTAGGCTTTTAGCGGAAAGGTATCGTTATCAACATTGTGTCGATTACGATTCAACCTTTTAACTGTTGCCACGGTAAATCCATTTGGATAATGCTTGCTAAAGCCGCGTGTTTCATTTATGAAATATGACAGCTTTACGGGAAAATCGCTTTCCTGAAAAGGAAACCTTTTGGAGGATGTTTACAGCATCATGATCGTTTTTTCGTACCATAACTAGCAAACAGGGTTTGCAGGTTATTCGATCCATGGAGGGATTGAAGCAAGCATTAGGTTCTTGGAATTATCGTTTTGATGTAATCATAATAGTTTATGATTTAATTCAAAACGAAATGATTCTTGTGTATATAAGAGGGTTAGTGGGAGCGCACTGACAGTGGTTGTCCTATAAATAATGATAATATATGTCATTTCTTGGAAATGATATTCCCATATAATAATCAATGAAAGCTTGGCTTTCATAAGAAAAATTCTCCGTGGAATTCTTGGGAGAAACAACCTTTATTCTAGGAATAAAGATCTTCTGGGAAAGATTTAAAGTTGTTAATACTCTCCGATAACTCGTACATTGAAAAGTGTACGTAACCTGGTGTCTCATACGCTTTGAGAATATGGATTCACAAATAGGCCAATCCAAGTGATAGTCACTGGATTGATATTAAGAACATCTGTTAGTATCTTAGAGAACTAAAGATGCTGTCTTAAACTATGGAGAATGAGAACTTGAAGTGACTAGGATCACTACTGTAAGTTTCCTAACCGATAAAATGACTATAAGTCAAACAACGGTACTATACAGTTTGAATAACGGTACAGTGAGCTGGAAATCTTCTAAGCAAGATACTATTACCGAATAAACAACAAATGCAGGTTATTGCTGCAGTTGAGGCAGCAATAGAAGCCTTCTGGGTCGATACAAAATATAATTAGATTAGATATAGTTCTGTTAGCAGCTGAGCTAGGCTGAAGCGCAGGCTAAAGAATTAATGGTCTCATCAACGATCCAGATACATACTTCGATATTCATCTGATTCGTTCGGATCATACATCGTGGCGATCTGATGATCGTATAAATCGCATCAGACGATAATCATGCAAATCCGCTGACGAAAGTATTTTCTCAGCAGTTTGAGCCAACCGTAAATAGTTCGGGTGTAAGACACTCGAGTGACTGGCTAAAGGCCAAGTGGGAGATTTTTGGACAATTATGACCCATAGCGTCACTATTTGTACATATCATTGTGTTGTTGTACAAATTAATTATGTGACAAAGGAGATTGCACTCTTATCATTTGTGATTAGATCACCTAGATATATAAAGGATAGGAGTTCCCTATGATTTGTTCCTGGATTGAGAATGATATGAGACAGTATCAGTCCACGAAGGATAAATCATTAAATATCCCTAGTCAGAGTATTATCGAGATTGGACATCGATAAATACGTAAAAGACTAGTATTACACTTGTGCGCGTTGTGAGGGCACAAATGGCATAATTCTCATATATTTGGGTATATGATACTCATGCAAGTGTAATAGGAGGTTTTGTTTTACCGATGGTACGGGAAACAGCTTCGCTCTGGATAGACCCCTCGGAATTCCATTGGTAGTATGACTATGTGTCTATGGAAGTCCGAAATCAGGGTGGGTGTATTTGGTCTTAACCTGAGACTTGCACCGCTAATACTTGCAACAATCAATATACTTTGGTTGTGGTCGTCCAGGGCTTTAACCGGTTTCTGTGTACGCCTCTGCTGGGTATATTGAGAATCGTAGTGTGTTGGGTGTGATGTCAAGACAGAAGTGTCACTTCAGTCATATGGAGTTGATGATCACGTAGGAATACAGAACTGGTTCTCTAAAAAGGTTACAACCGTCGGGATAATATGACTTGGTCATGATTATCCGATATTAAAGAGTCTAGTTGCTCATAATCTGATATATGCTTCGTACGGGGCAGACACTGTACCAGCCCCAGGCCTTGCATGTGATCATCCGATACTGGATCGAAATACGCAATACTACGTATACTACGCCTGATATAGATCCTTATTCCTGTAAGGATATTTCTGGAGAATTGGGTAGGCATGACGCTTTGCTAGAAGCCAACCTTGTCTTGTAAATCGGTATAAACGTAGTACTAGGTACTTACGTGTTCGGATAGTCCGACGACCGAATTTACTGCCAACATATCTGGGGATCTCATGGGTCGCTTCCCGAAGATTCACCGATGACGTATGATTCACACTTTTAATTAATCTGGGATTAATAAGATGAGAGAGAAAATTAATCTGGGATTAATTGCGGAGGTATTTTATTTGGGATAAAATATCATTAAAAGAGAGATAACAATTAATTTGGAATTAATCGATAAAATAATATATTTGATATATTATACGAAATTGGATTTCGACGCGGAATTAAAATTAGATTTTAATTCGGGCGAACGAGTTAATTTAGAATTAATTTGTAGCGACGTGAATAGCGAACCCGAGCCCGGGATTGTTTGCGAGCGCATTCGCATTTCGAATTCGAGTGCGGCACGCAAGTCAAATTAAGCGTCAAATCGCTAGTCGCATCTAGCATCACATCATCCGTCAATCAAGTGATAGATGTCTTTCACTTTGAGTGATTGACGCCAGTCACTATTCATTGATTGATTGATGTAGTGGTTGTGGGCTTTAATGGTTTGACTTTGGTAAAGCCAAATGTGTGGTAAATGAATTTGAAATTCATTTAAGTGTATTTGATACACAAAATCCAACCATTACACAACTCTTTCTCTCTCACATTTCTCTCCTCTCATTCACGCCCTTGGGGCTGTTTTTTCTTCTGGTTTGGCAGCTCACTGCCATGAGCCAAGAAGGAAATGGGAAGCAAAAAGTCATGATTTTGTGGCAAGATCGGGAGTGCTAGCACACTACGAAGTCATGCGAAGGTGATAGGGAAGTCCACCCATGAGCTTGGAATCATTTGACGAAGCTTGGAGCTTGCTCAAGGAGCAACAATGGCCGAAAACAGTGAGCTGTTTCACTGCCACTGCTGAGCAGTCCATGGAGGCAGAAAATTAATTTTTGTTGCCTCGCGCGTCGCTCAACCGATCGATGTGAGTATTCCGCAACTCCATGATGTATTCACATGTTTATTTCTTGCTTTATATTCGATCCTTTGGGCCGTAGAACTCCAACAATTGGTATCAGAGCGATTGAAAAGCATGAAAACGAAATAGGGCTTAAAATTTGGGTAAAATATTTTTGAGCATGATTTGAATGAATTGGATGTTTGAGTATGCCTATAACATGTTTAATTGAAGTTTGATTGTATCAATTTCAAGAAATTGTGATTGGATCATTTTTCCCCCAATTGGATGGCTTGGCCGAATTGAACATAGCCCTAATTCTTGGTGATTTTTGATTTTTGATTCATTGGATGAGTTGGAATCAATTGGGATGTTGATTTAATGTCGATTGTGGAATTAATTGGATTGAAACCGAATCAGACACAAAATCCCCTCCATTGCCGAGAGTAGTAAAGCATGTAAATGGGTTTGATTTTTGTTAAATTGTGTTGGACATGATTTAATGATGATTAGCATGATTAATTAGGCTAATTTGATGTTCTGGAAATATTGATTTGGGTGATTAATTGTGTTATACAATTTAGGTAATTAAATTGTGAAATTAGATTTTGTAATTTTATTGATTTGGGCCTATTTTGTGAAATTGGGCTTAAGTGTTGTAAATGGGCTTATTGGGCTTGGTTGTACTAAGTTGGGTTTAGGCAAAATTGGTTGGATCCAATTAGGCCCAAAACCGCTTCCATAAAGCCCATATGCGACTAATGGACCTTTAAAGTTTAATTGGGCCTAAATTGATTTCTGGGCTTATGGGGTAACTCCCGGATTGGACTTTGGTTATTGGGTTCGACCCGAGTTGACCAAAAGTCAACGCCTTAAGAAATTAATTAAAAGCCCATTGGACTTTAATTAAATTAACGTTGGACGGTAATCGGGATTTGAGACCCGTAACGATTAAATTTGGAATTTAAATCGTAAAGGTTTATTAAATAAAGTGTAATATTTAATTTGGAATTAAATAGCGAATTAGTATTAAATACAAATTGAATTGGATTTAATTATGTAGTTTAATTTAATTCAAGAATTCGTACTTTGAGTACTTATTCGCAAAACGAGTTTGACTCGCGCAAAATCAAATCGTTGTTTGAATATTGAATGGTCAATAATTATCAGATTAATTAATTTGATAAGATTGATTGATAACATGCTTGTGTGAATACATGGTTGCAATGCATGAATAATGTATATCGGATGGATATTAGATGGGTGGGGCAATTTTAGAAATTGTTGTAATAAATTTGATTTATTAATTGGACCTGCGTGTCCAGCCTTATTACCTCCTTATTCTTTGTATTCTCTTCTCACCCATTCCCCTAAATGTAAATGAGGTTTCTTTAGAAGTGTAGTGTAAATAATGATAATATATGTCATTTCTTGGAAATGATATTCCCATATAATAATCGATGAAAGCTTGGCTTTCATAAGAAAAATTCTCCGTGGAATTCTTAGGAGAAACAACTTTTATTATAGGAATAAAGATCTTCTGGGAAAGATTTAAAGTTGTTAATACTCTCTGAGAACTCGTACATTGAAAAATGTACGTAACCTGGTGTCTCATACGCTTTGAGCATATGAATTCACAAACAGGCCAATCCAAGTGATAGTCACTGGATTGATATTAAGAACATCCGTTAGTATCTTAGAGAACTAAGGATGTTGTCTTAAACTATGGAGAATGAGAACTTGAAGTGACTAGGATCACTACTGCAAGTTTCCTAACCGATAAAACGACTATAAGTCAAACAACAGTACTATACAGTTTGAATAACGGTACAGTGAGTTGGAAATCTTCCAAGCAAGATACTGTTACCGAATAAACAACAAATGCAGGTTATTGCTGCAGCTGAGGCAGCAATAGAAGCCTTCTGGGTCGATACAAAATATAATTAGATTAGATATAGTTCTGTTAGCAGCTGAGCTAGGCTGCAGCGCAGGCTAAAGAATTAATGGTCTCATCAACGATCCAGATACATACTTCGATATTCATCTAATTCGTTCGGATCATACATCGTGGCGATGTGATGATCGTATAAATCGCATCAGACGATAATCATGCAAATCCGCTGACGAAAGCATTTTCTCAGCAGTTTGAGCCAATCGTACATAGTTCGGGTGTAAGACACTCGAGTGACTGGCTATAGGCCAAGTGGGAGATTGTTGGAAAATTATGACCCATAGCGTCACTATTTGTACAGATCATTGTGTTGTTGTACAAATTAACTATGTGACAAAGGAGATTGCACTCTTATCATTTGTGATTAGATCACCAAAATATATAAATGATAGGAGGTCCTTATGATTTGTTCCTAGATTGAGAATGATATGAGACAGTATCAATCCACGAATGATAAATCATTAAATATCCCTAGTCAGAGTATTATCGAGATTGGACATTGATAAATACGTAAAAGACTAGAATTACACTTGTGCGCGTTGGGAGGGCACAAACGACATAGTTCTCATATATTTGGGTATATGATACTCATGCAAGTGTAATATGAGGTTGTGTTTTACCGATGGTACGGAAAACAGCTTCGCTCTGGATAGACCCCTCGGAATTCCATTGGTAGTATGACTATGTGTCTATGGAAGTCCGAAATCAGGGTATGTGTATTTGGTCTTAACCTGAGACTTGCACCGCTAATACTTGCGACAATCAATATACTTTGGTTGTGGTTGTCCAGGGCTTTAACCAGTTTCTGTGTACGCCTCTGCTGGGTATATTGAGAATCGTAGTGTGTTGGGTGTGATGTCAAGACATAAGTGTCACTTCAGTCATATGGAGTTGATGATCGCGTAGGGATACAGAACTGGTTCTCTAAAAAGGTTGCAACCGTCGGGATAATATGACTTGGTCATGATTATCCGATATTAAAGAGACTAGTTGCTCGTAATCCGATATATGTTTCGTACGGGGCAGACACTGTACCAGCCCCAGGCCTTGCATGTGATCATCCGATACTGGATCGAAATACGCAATACTACGTATACTACGTCTGATATAGATCCTTATTCCTGTAAGGATATTTCTGGAGAACTGAGTAGGCATGACGCTTTGCTAGAAGCCAACCTTGTCTTGTAAATCGGTATAAACGTAGTACTAGGTACTTACGTGTTCGGATAGTCCGACGACCGAATTTACTGCCAACATATCCGGGGATCTCATATGTCGCTTCCCGAATATTCACCGATGACGTATGACTCGCACTTTTAATTAATCTGGGATTAATAAGATGAGAGAGAAAATTAATTTGGGATTAATTGCGGAGGTATTTTATTTGGGATAAAATATCATTAAAAGAGAGATAACGATTAATTTGGAATTAATCGATAAAATAATATATTTGATATATTATACGAAATTGGATTTCGACGCGGAATTAAAATTAGATTTTAATTCAGGCGAACGAGTTAATTTAGAATTAATTCGTTAGCGACGTGAATAGCGATTTCGCTAGGCATAATCATTTAATTACGTGCAACGGAAAATTCATTAATTTGGAATTAGCGAACCCGAGCCCGGGATTGTTTGCGAGCGCATTCGCATTTCGAATTCGAGTGCGGCACGCAAGTCAAATCAAGCGTCAAATCGCTAGTCGCATCTAGCGTCACATTATCCGTCAATCAAGTGATAGATATCTTTCACTTTGAGTGATTGACGCCAGTCACTATTCATTGATTGATTGATGTAGTGGTTGTGGATTTTAATGGTTTGACTTTTGTAAAACCAAATGTGTGGTAAATGAATTTGAAATTCATTTAAGTGTATTTGATACACAAAATCCAACCATTACACAACTCTCTCTCTCTCACATTTCTCTCCTCTCATTCACGCTCTTGGGGCTGTTTTTTCTTCTGGTTTGGCAGCTCACTGCCGTGAGCCAAGAAGGAAATGGGAAGCAAAAAGTCACGATTTTGTGGCAAGATCGGGAGTGCTAGCACACTACGAAGTCATGCGAAGGTGATAGGGAAGTCCACCCATGAGCTTGGAATCATTTTACGAAGCTTGGAGCTTGTTCAAGGAGCAACAATGGCCGAAAACAGTGAGCTGTTTCACTGCCACTGTCGAGCAGTCCATGGAGGCAGAAAATTAATTTTTGTTGCCTCGCGCGTCGCTCAACCGATCGATGTGAGTATTCCGCAACTCCGTGATGTATTCGCATGTTTATTTCTGGCTTTATATTCGATCCTTGGGGCCGTAGAACTCCAACAGTCATACCATTGCTGATGGACGAGACCCTAAACAAGAACCCCAGCGGAAACATATGATGAGTCGTCAAAACATAAAAAACATGCAACAAGCGTTGGGGAGAAAACATAACGTCAATCAATCATCTCAGCGGAAACATATCATAAAAATATTTAACAAACGCTGAGATAGAAACATGTAATCATAATGCATATTCATTAATAAATCAAGCTCGATTTAAATCATAACATTAAAACATTAATACCTGTGAAAGGTAAATCAAGAAAACATGATGCAAGACATCTACTGAAAGTGTGGAGTTGTAGAATTTACTGAAAGGTGGGCGGTTGATAAACTGTTGATCTACAATAAAATAAGGATAAGTAAGATTCTAGACTTGATTCCTTGAAGTAAAGAAGATACAGCGCAAATTGAATGTAAATTAAACGTGCTATCTTTTATTTTAGCCCTTATTCATCCCGAATAAAAATTACTTCCCAACTGTTAACTTTTGCACATTAAGGCAATCCCCATGTATTAGTCCAATGCTCACGACATTAGTTTCCTATTACTAAGAAAATGCTACTACAAGCCTAATCTATCCAAATAAAATCAGCCCATACACACAAATTCGCCAGGGCCGACTTTCCCTCTTCATTTTTAAGTCTTAAAATCGCTACGACAACACTCTAACCACATCTTACATCCATATACAAAACCTCTTCTCAAATTTCCACACCTCTTGTTTCACCCTAAAAGGTTTCATCAGTTTATGTTTCATGACTTGAAACTAATTACACTGGAAAAATCAATGAAAAAAAAAAAACAAATTGAATGTTTAAGTTATTTATAAGAACTTCAGAGGATCATATTGTTAGGCCATTAAGGAAATCTTCTAACTTGCGACAATCTCTTTTGATTTTAGAAAAGGAAAAATATGCATGCCTTTCCAAAAAAAATAAAAATTAGAAGGACGACACCATATGTCCTCTCTAAATAATCGAATTTTTGTCTAGAATTTCTCCATCCCACAGTCCATCTTGGGGAAAAAAAAAACCCCCAAATCAAACTCATATTCACCCTTTCTCAAAATAAAATATAGACAGAGTTATAGTTATTAGTGAAAATTACTCAGTCAAAATTGGCAAATAGACAGAACCCATTACCTTTTAAAAATTGAAATGTAAAAACACCCTTTAATTTTTACTACCAGCGTCGAACCAGAAAGAAAAAGGGAAAGAGTGGCTAATTTGTTTAATAGCTCACTATACTCAATACTAAGCTTGCGGCTTCAATGGACGAAATAGGCCAAGTGGAGAGGATGATATCAGTTCAAAATTACACTCCTTCACTGCCCTGAACCGAAAAATAGAGAAGGGTGTAGAAGAGTCCAAATCGTGTGGTAGAGAAAGAGAAGAAGAAAAAAAAAGTTAAAAGAAAAGTGCGGTTCACGTTTTTGTTTTTTGTTTGTTTTTATTTTTGTTTTTTTTTTTTAAATGGGCCTCAAGCCCAAAAAAAATTTTCTCAAATTTTTTTTTTGGTGCCTATGTCCCAACTAGTGCTATATATATATATATATATATTATGGAACTACTTTACCCATTTCAAATAGCTGCCTTGGCAAAAAGGTTAATCCCAAAGAAATATTTCAAGTTAAATTTTCTACGGGTATTACATTATTCCCCTCAAAAGAATTCGTCCTCGAATTCAAAATAACATGAAATTAAATTAAAGAGATAGATTACTAACCAGACTCCAATAGATGTGGATATTGACAACGCATAACATTCTTAGGTTCCCATGTTGCTTCACAATCACTATGATTCTGCCATATAACATTTACTAACGGTACATTCATAGAACGAAGCTTCCTCACATCTCTATCAATAATGGCAACTGGTTGTTCTGGATACGTTAGATCCTGACGCAAATCCAACACATGTTGCTCCAAAACATGGGACTCATCAGAAATGTAATTCCTGAACATAGATACATGAAACACCGGATGCACATTATCCATAGTTGGTGGTAAAGCTAGTTCATAAGCCCTTTCTCATACCCTCCTTAAAATTTGATATAGATCAATATATTGTGTGCTTAACTTCCATTTTTTTACCAAAGTGCATACTCCCTTTAAATGGGTAAACTTTAAAAAACACATAATCTCCAACCTGAAACTCAAGTTCTCTCCGCCTGTGATCTGTAAAAGATTTTTGTCTACTATGTGCAGTCTTCAACCTTTCTTTAATCAATTTATCTTTTTCTATTGAGTCTTGAATTAAATCCGGACCCAATAATTTAGTCTCCCTAACTTCAAACCATCCCACGGGAGATCGACACTTACGCCCATACAAGGCTTCAAAGGGTGCCATTTGGATATTGGAATGGTAGCTATTGTTATAGGCGAACTTGATTAACGGAAGATACCAGTCTCATCTTCCTTCAAAATCTAAGGTGCAAGCTCTCAACATATCTTACAGGGTCTGGATAGTGCGTTCAGATTGCCCATCTGTCTGGGGGTGAAAAGCTATGCTAAACTGTAGTTGAGTACCCAAGGCCTCTTGGAAAGACTTCCAAAACATTGAAGTAAATTATGTTCCCCGATCAGAAACAATCGAAATGGGCACACCATGCAATGACACAGTGTTATCCAGGTAGATCTGGGCATACTGAGATGCCGAAAATGTGGTTTTTACTGGAAGGAAATATGCCGATTTCGTCAACCTATCCACAATCACCCAAATCAAGTCAAAACACTTATGTGTCCATGGAAGACCCGTAACAAAATCCATGGTGATTTTATCCCACTTCCATTCTAGAATTTCTAACCCCTGAAGTGTACCTGCAGGTTTCTGATGCTCCGCTTTCACTTGTTGACAGGTGAGGCACTTAGATACGAATTTTGCCACATCTCTCTTCATTCATTTTCACCAATAGAATTGTTTTAAATCCCCGATATATTTTTTTCGCACCGGGATGCATAGTAAAGAAGATGCGTGAGCCATATCCATAATCTTCCTTCGTAATTTCTTGTTTCCAGTCACCACTATACGATCATTAAATCACAACACACTTTGTTCATCGACCAGGAATTCCCTTCTATCACCTTGTAGTACACTGTTTGTAATGTTCTGAATATATGGATCAGTTGTTTGCGCCTCTACTATCTCTTCAATGAGAACCGATTTAACTTGAATTCGTGCCAACAATGTTCCGGATTCAGAAAGTCGAAGTTTATTTCCCTTTTGTAAACACTTGTGCAATTCCTGTACTTTCCTCCTTCTATCGATCGGAAAATAGGCTAGGCTCCCAATCGATTTCCTGCTCAGCGCATCTGCCACCACATTCCCTTTACCTAGGTGATACAAAATGAAGCAATCATAATCCTTCAGGAACTCTACCCACATTCTTTGCCTCGGATTCATATCTTTCTGATAAAAAATGTACTTCAAACTTTTATGATCGGTGTAAACCTCAAACTGTTCACCGTACAAATAATGTCTCCAGATCTTGAGAACAAATATTACTGCAGCCATTTTCTAAGTCGTTGGTATGGTAATTTTGCTCATAAGGTTTCAACTGCCTAGATGCATTGGCAATAACTCTGCCATGTTGCATTAACCTTGCCAAATGATAATTATTAGCTAAACAGTAAAATATATCATGAAAGTCAAAAAGTCTGGATCCTGTCGGAGAAAATAAAAGAAAATAACAAAACAAATCACAATTATTAGTTAACATGTGAATTGTGTGATGAACATATCCACTAGGATGCGTCTCAAGAGTCAAAGATATGTCATCCAAAGACTCCTTACTCAAGCCATCCCTAATGGATTTAATTTTATCTTCACGGTTATCAGACACCATTCCTAAAGAACGACAACGAGTATTACATGTCATGCGTGCACATTTATAGCAAACAACTAATCTCTTAGCTCTTCTTTTCTTAGCATATGTGCTTCTTCCTAAACCAGGCGGATATGAAACAAAAGAGTCAGATGACTCACCTGCCAATCGGATTTGTGCTTCAATAATCCAACGAATGTCATTAGGAATACCTTTGATTATCACTAGTCTCATTTTTTCCATGCGAACTTTGTAGACTTTCATCAGAGAGTTTTGAGAGAGAGGAGGAAATTACTTATGAAGATTTACGAGAACTTCTTCCATCCTGAAATGTGACTTAACCTACAAAAATTAAACACACAAAAATAAAGCACACCAAATCTTAATATATACATAAATTGCATGGGTTGCCTCCCTGCTAGCGCTAAGTTTAACGTCGTCAGCTAGACATGTTACCAAATCTTAATATATACACAAATTGCATGGATCGCCTGAACGTTAGGCTGGATCTGAAAGTGTGACACTTTCTTTTTATCGCTCCAATGATTCTTCCCAGTAGTGCTTGTCATGCTTGCTTTTAACTTTGAATGTTTTATTAGAGTTGGGATCATGTAACTCAACGGTTCTATCTGGTAAAACTTGAGTGATTAAGAATGGACCTGACCACCTTGATTTTAGCTTCCCAGGGAAGAGTTTCAACCTTGATTTGCTGAACAATACCCGTTTCCCCGGTTCCAGTTGTATGCGTACTAACTTCTCATCATGTCTCTTCTTGGCCTTTTATTTGTACAGTTTGGCATTCTCAAAAGGCTGTATGTGAAATTCCTCCAATTCGTTGAGGTGGTGGAATCTTTTCTCTTCACTTGTTTGTAAATCAAGATTTAACTTCTTCAGAGCGCAACACGCTTTATCTTTAGGCTCCACAGGCAGATGACATGTTTTATGTTTGTTAGTGGGACTTTGCATTGCATCGGAGTTCTGAATGGTACAATTTATCACATCAAGTCTGAAACATTCCTCCTTTTTTTCGTCATTTAGGAATTCCATGGCTTTGAAAACATTGAATGTCTCTTCTGTTAGGGTTGGTGCTCTGAGCGCCAATTCGGATCGTATTTGTGTCTGATTCATGAATACGAGCAATACATTTTTCATAATATTACTAATTTAAATGGTAACACCTCTTGTCTTTTATATACGTATTCGATCTAATTTCGATTAGATTGAAACTAAATCTGGTTTAGTGATATGTATATATATTAGACAAAGACGCCAGGATTTACAACGTAATGCACAGTTACAACATAGTTTGTAATTGACATTGGGAAGTGTCACTATAAGTTGTTTATCTTCAAATTAAGTTCCTGGTCAAGATTTACTGACACGGGTCGGTTAGTAAAATCCACTGAGACCAGTACATGTCGTATATCGGAATAGTTCCGATGGTTTATCCCAATGAACCATGTGTCTTGGGAGACTCATATAGACGTGTAGGTGTTTATTTGATAAACACTGAACGACTCACCGAATATTTCCTAATAGATGGTACACCAACGTCAATAGGAACCTTCTCGGGTTGAGTAGCATAGTGATTTTTTGACTTGAGATACCACTGTGGATATATGAGTTATCCTCCACACTTAGATGACAGTCACGTCACCGATCTATTTAGATCAGACCTCCGCCTGTTCGTTGGGTGTGGACTCATGCTCATGATATCATGTGTGTATCAAGATAGGATCCGTCAGTCTTGTGTACAGGGCATAGGTAGTCCATTTTATGATTAGCAATCTGTTAAATCCATGGGCCCGTGGTACACTGTAGAAATTGTTCCTAAGTGTTATTTTTATGGGATTGCTAATAGAATCATCGACGTAATTATTTCTATAGAGATTTGACGTCTTCATCTATATCTCTGGAATAATCAGGATACCTGTGACGGAGGGATTATACGTATGCAGTGACCTCGACCAGTATGGTTCAGTGAGTTTATCTGTGTTCGTCATAATTTACAGATAAGTGAATTATGGACACGAAATTTGATTTCGTGACGGATATGTCTGAACCTAGAGAGTCTCTCACTAATGAGATATACTCGTAGAGCACTAGGGCAATATTTATGAATAATACGGATTATTTATAACTCGTTCAAATGGTTAAACGAAAAATACATGCTATCAGGACTTGATCGTCTTTCCCGAATTAATGTGTATTTGTATTTAATATTTGATATTATTAAATACACATTAATAAAATATCAAATTGTGATATTTGACATATATCATTAATATATGTATTTGAGATATTTATTGTAAATATAATACATATATTGCTTTATTAAAGTTGGAAAATGGCTTGTTGCCATTGGAACACATTTTAGTATTCTTTGTTAATGGATAAATGTTATCTAAATATTTAGTTATATGTGTGCCAATTATAATTCAACAAAAATAAATTAATTGTTAATTTGTTTTTGTTGCAAAATCGGCAGCAATCAAAATTAAAAAAAAAAAAGTTGTTTTTGTTTTTCATAAGTTTCCAGTGAGCAAAAAGAGACATTCACGCAAGCTTAAAAAGGGGAGCAAAATTGTTTTGTTTCTTTTTCACGTTTCCAGTAAGCAAAACGTGAAGTTTCAAAACAAATATTACAAATAGAATTGAGAGAGCATTGAAGGAAAACAAAAAGAAACCTTAAAGCTTTTGAAAATCTTGTAAGTATTTTTGATTTCCTTCAAGATAGAAATTATTTCTATTTATCTTATCTTCAATTGTGTTGCTAAGATTAATGTCTCTACTCTTTAGTTTCTAATTAAATTTGTTGGAAGCTTGTTGGATGTGATTAGCATGTATATTTAATTTATAAAGCTAATTAGTGTAGTTAAGCTTAATATATTGATTAAAAATTAAAGTTGTCATTTTAGAGTTGTTTAGCCATTCATAATTAACCTAGAATTGTTCTTGGGTAATTTCATAATGGTGAGACTTGATTGGTGTGGTAATTGATGGATTAAAGTGTTGAATTTTGTCAATTTAATGTAAATTGTGAAATTTGAGTAATTTGTGAAATTAGGGTTCTTAACCTAATCAAATTTTAGGGCTTTACATATATATGATATAATTTGATGTATATTTGATGTATATCAAATTTGGGATTGATTGGATTTGATCTTGATGTGTTTTGAACAAATTGGGCCAAATTACAATTAATTAAAAATTCTAGGCAGTTTTCGTAATTTCTAGAAAATCTGGACTGTTTTCGTAATTTCTGAAAAGTTTGAATTTGTTGTAAATTCATGTATTTGATATGTATAAATTATTTTGGGTTGATTTGGAATCAATTAAATATGTATTTAAATATTTAAAGACCAAAATAATTAATTTGCAAAACTTTGGGGTCAATTGGTA
Source organism: Zanthoxylum bungeanum (assembly GCA_019454045.1). Lineage (NCBI taxonomy): Eukaryota > Viridiplantae > Streptophyta > Magnoliopsida > Sapindales > Rutaceae > Zanthoxylum > Zanthoxylum bungeanum. The sequence goes on along the minus strand of SKCR01036920.1, from coordinate 22,308 downwards.
ATTATAAGAAATCTGATTTCTTGGGTTGAAATTTCAGAATTTAAAATTGGTTAATTAAATAAAGATGTTTATTTAATTGTTCCAAGATAAATTTTTGAAATCGGAAAAATCGATTTTCCGCGTTCCGCTGCGCCAACCCGTAATTCCTTTTAAAACCGCAACAAAAATGGTATCAGAGCGAGTCTGATTCTGGATGCCCGATATATGGTTAAGCCTTTAAAATTCAACATTTACTTTAATATTGACTTTGAGCATGTATGTAATTATTTAATTTGATTAAATAAAGTAATCATATCTTTAGCGGAAAATCCATGTTTAAATAAGGTTTTAAGAAAGTGACTAGTATTAGTAATACTTGTTTCTTCGTCCGCTTTGTCAATACGGATGTAAATGTTTTCCTGATGCTATGGCTGTAACGTGCCAAAGCTATGCAGTTATGGTTGAAGTGTAGGGTTTTTTAGGGGCTAAATCCGGTAACGCAGCGGAAGCGGTGGAAAATCGTATTTTCCGATTTCAAAACTTTTTCTCGGATTAATTAAATAAACATATTTATTTAATATTCCAATAATCAAATTATGAAATAAAATTCAATAAATCATATTTAAGTGAATTTACCAAATTACCCTTGCTTGGTATTTTTGTCCATTTTAATGCGAAATTGATCAAATCAATTTTGAATGATTCTAAATCATTTCTAAGATGAACTTAGCATGTTCAAAACATCAAAGCACGAAAACAACCAAAATCCCCAAATTCTATTCATTTGGCCGAATGCATTCATTAGTGGGCATTTTGTCCATTTGGTCATTTCATGTCCTAAAACACATCAAGATGTAATCCAATCAACATGAAACATTATATGCATCTTATACACATCCAAATACACAACATATATGAAAAGCCCCGAATTTGGAATTGGTCATGAACCCTAATTTTTCAATTTCATCAAATTGGACAAATTAGACCAAATAGTTTAAATCAATTACTTTAATCATCATTCTTCCATCCAATCCAAGTCTCAACACAATGAAATAACTCAAGATCAAATCTAGGTCATTTAAGAGTGGGTCAATAACTCTAGATTAGCAACATGGTTTCAAAAACCTTAAAAGAAAGCTTACAACTACAATAGTCACAATCTTCTTTCATCACACATGCTCAACACTTCCATCAAAACTTCCATCAACAAAAACACAAAGAATAAAGAAAGAAATAACCTAAGAACATCATATGTTAAAGCCTAGATCCTAAGGAACATTTTCCTTACTAATAGTAAGTTGAAATTGTTAGATATAATGACCCATAGCGTCACTATTTGCACAGATCATTGTGTTGTTGTAGCAAATTAACTATGTGACAAGGAAATTTCACTCTCATCATTTGTGATTAGATCACCATAGATATATAAATGAAGAGAGGTCCCCATGATTAGTTCCTGGACTGAGAATGATATGAGACAGTATCAGTCCCCGAAGGATTAATCATTAAATATCCCTAGCCGGAGTATTATCGAGACTGGACATCGATAATGCGGAATAGGCTAGTATTGCACTTGTGTGCGTTGTGAGGGCACAACGGCATAGTTCTCATATATATAAGTGTTGGATACTTATGCAAGTGCGATAGGAGGTCGTGTTTCACCGATGGTACGGGAAACAGCTTCGCTCTGGATAGACCCTTCGGAATCCCATTGGTATTATGACTATGTGTCTATGGGAGGCCGAAATCAAGGTAGGTGTGTATAGTCTTAACCTGAGACTTACATCGCTAATACTTACGATAATCGATAGACTTTGGTCTTGGTGGTACAGGCTTTAACCGGTTCTGCGTACACCACTTCTGGGTTTATCAGAGAGTCGTAGTGTATTGGATGTGATGTCAAGACGGAAGTATCACTCGAGTCATAGTGGAGATGATGTCACGCAGGATACGGTATTAGTGCTCTTAAGTGCTGCGCGGCCATCGGGATATTATGACAAGGTCATGTATATCCAATTATAGAGACTAGTTACCAGACATCCGACATGTGCTTCGTACGGGGCAGACACTTATCCAGCCCCAGGCCTAGCACGTGACTATCTGATACTGGGCCGATATGCACAATACAATCGTATACTACGCTTGATACAGATCTTAATATTCTTCAATGGATATGTCCGGAGAATTGGGTAGACTTGGTGCTTTGCTAGGAGTCGACCTTGTCTCGTAAATCGGTAGAACGTAGTACTTGGTACGTACGTGATTCGGATACTCCGACGACCGCATTTACTACCAACTTATCCGGGGATCTCATGGGTCGCTTCCCGATAATCCACCGATGACGCACAACTCGCACTCTTGAATAATCTGGGATTATATAGAAGAGAGAGAAAATTAATCTAGGATTAATTACGGAGATATTTTATCTAGGATAAAATATCGTCTAGAGAGAGATAACGATTAATTCGGAATTAATCGATAAATTAATATATTCGATATATTAAATGAAATTAGATTTCGACGCGGAATTAAAATTAGATTTTAATTCGGGCGAACGAGTTAATTTAGAATTAATTCGTTAGCGACGTGAATAGTGAATTCGCTAGGCGTAATCATCTAATTACGACGCGACGGAAAAATCGTTAATTTGGAATTAACGAACCCGAGCCCGAGTGTGATTGCGAGCGCATTCGTATTTCGAATTCGAGTGCGGCGACGCAAGTCACATCAAGCGTCAAATCATTCGTCACATCAAGCGTCAAATCGCATGTCACTTTGAGTGATGTGACTTGACAACATGTCACTTTATTAAAGTGACTTGATGTGAATAATGATGGACTTGACATAAAGTGTAAAAGCATTTTGGAGGGAAAACTTTTGGTTTTTGGCTCCAAAATTCATTTAATTTATTAGATAAAATTAAATGGAAATTGATTATTATTTTGGAAAATATATAATCAAAAGCTTTACACCTTTTTGCATTATGTCAACAACTTCTTCTCTCTCCATTTTCTCTCCTTTGGTTCACGCCCAAATGGGCACAAAGCTCACTGTTTTTCATCACAAAAACCGTGACTTTGAGGGAAGCTAGAGTGGGTTTCCATGGTGGAAATTCAAGTGCTAGCACACTTACGAGTCTTGCGAAGGTGGTAGTGAGGTTCGACCATGAGCCGGGATCCGTCCGACGAAGTTAGGACCTCCATTTCACAGCTCAAAATTCAGTAGACTGAAGGCAGTGAACTGCATGCAGTGGCGCCAAACCAGTGAGCATTTTGGTCTTTGTTTGTTGCCGATTCGACTCAACCAACCAATGTAAGTATTCCGCTATCTTCGTTGGTGTATTCACGCATTGTTTTCATGTCTTGTTTGATCTTGGGACCTAGATTAATACCAACCATGGCATCAAGAGCTATAGGTTCAAGCATGAAATTTTAGGGCTTAAAATTTGGGTAAATGTTTGTTGAGCATGATTTGAATAAATTGATTGTTTAAGTATGCTTATAACATGTTTAATTTCATTTTGGTTGGACCAATTTGTTGAAAAATGATTTGGAATTATTTTCCCCAAATTGATGACCTTGGCCGAATGTGAATGTAAAATTGGGTATTTTGATTTTGAGCATGATTTGGTTAAATTGATTAATTGAGCATGTTTAAATGATCTTTAATTGAAGTTGGATTGGATCAATTTCAAGAAAATTAATTTGGAATAATTTTCCCCAATTATTCATGTTGGCCGAATGTTGAAGCATGTTTGGAAATTTGGAATTTTTTCATTTTGGTTCATTGGATGAGTTTTAATGATGTTGGATGATGTTAATTTGAAGTTAATTAGATTGAATTTTGAATTGAACAAATATCCCCAATTTGCTTCACTTGGCCGAATGTGTGGATGATTTTGGATTCTTGGAATTTTTTTTTTGGTTCATTTGATGAATTAGAATCATGTAGGATGATGTTAATTTATGGTCAATTGGATTGTACTTTGAATTGAACATAAATCCCCAAAATTCTCATGTTGGCCGAATTGGTGTATGCCCTCAAATGTCTTGGTATTTTTTGATTTTATGACATTGGATGTGTATGAAATCAAATTGGATGGTGATTTAATGTCGATTGTGGGTTCGATTGGATTGAAACCGAATCGGACACAAAATCCCTCCTTGGCCGAGAGCTTTGTAGCATGTAAATGGGTTTGATTTTTCAATTTGTGTGTTGGACATATAATAATGAATTGAGTATGATTAATTGGACTAATTTAGTGTTTTAGAAATGTTGATTTAGTTGATTAATCATGTAATACACTTTAGTTTAATTGAATATGAAATTGGATTTTGTGTATTTAATTAATTGGGCCTATTTTTGATATTGGGCTTTTAATGTTGTATTTGGGCCTATTGGGCTTGATTTATCAAGTTGGGTTTAGGCCAAATGGATTGGATCCAATTGGGCCCAAAACCTTAACCATAAAGCCCAAATGCGGCTAATGAACCTTTAAAGTTCAATTGGGCCTAATGGGCCAAGATTGATTTATGGGCTTATGGGGTAAATCCCGGATTGGACTTTGGTTATCGGTTTGACCCGAGTTGACCAAAAGTCCAGCCTTAAGAAATCAATTAAAAGCCCATTGGACTTTAATTGAATTGACGTTGGACGTTAATCGGTCTTTGAGACGCGTTACGATTAAATTTGGAATTTAAATCGTAAAAGTTTATTAAATAAAAGTGTAATATTTAATTTAGAATTGAATGTGAATTAGTATTAAATACATGTTAAATTAGATTTAATGATGTAGTTTAATTTAATTCATGAATTCGTACTTTAAGTACTTATTCGCAAAACGAAGTTTGACTCGAACAAAATCAAATCGTTGTTTGAACATTGGATGATCACTTAATTATCAGATTAATTAATTTGATTGATTGATTGATAGCATGCTTATGTGTGTGAATACGTGGTTGTGTTGCATGAATAATGTATATTGGATGGATATTAGTCGGGTGGGGCAATTTTAGAAATTGTTGTAATAAATTCGATTGATTAAATTGGACCTGCGTGTCCAGCCTTATCACCTCTATTCTCTTTGTATTCTCTTCTCACCTATTCCCCTCTATGTATATGAGGTTTCCTTAGAAGTGTAGTGTAACGGGTAGAAGTAATACTAGTGCTAGCTTGAGTGAGAAAGGGAGAGATTTGATCTAGGATCAATGTGTAAAGTATCCATCCGCATATCATTATTATTTACTTTCATACTCGCTTTATTATGTATTTAGAATGCATGTTTAAGGGTGTATGATGATGAGACCTTAACAAAGATAATTAAATTGGTAGCCAATTTGCACGTGAAAAACCCTCGTTAAATATCAAGCGCTTATTTTCCTTCCATTGAGTGATTCTTACTCAAGATCCGAGATTGGCAGGGGTTGTTGGCCAAAGTCAAGCCCTTGTCCGTCAAAGATGTGTTTTAATCACGAGGCTTTGTTCCATATCGGTGTCGTGTCCAAGTTGTGGTTTGTTGGCCAAAGTCAAGACCACTTCTTGTCCATTGACATTGATTACGAAGCTTCCATGACAATGGGTTCGCGCTTGACTGGGATCACTAGGTTTGTTGTGTCAAAGCCAAGGCCTAGTTGATTCAGAGGAAAAAGGTTAGGGTATACATTCGATGTATAAGCATATATAAGATATATGTTTGGGACTTGGATGTCCACCTACTGGATCTAGGAGTTGGATGAGATCCAATTGATCTTCGAGATCTACCTAGTTAATTATCATACAATTTGTTGGCCAAAGTCAAGATTGTGTGATATTTAACGGGATCCTAGCCCACTAGGAAACACGGTTTCCCGAGTACTCGACAGAGGGTTAGAGGCTCGACGAAAAATAGTGGGAGGCAAGTATTGAATTTGCAACATTCGTTCGAATACTCGCTAAACGCGCTCATCTATATTTTGCTCGTCATATTAATCAAAAGTATTAGTTGGACTAATATTTTATGTTGTTTTAAAAAATATATATAGTTGGACTATATACAAACTTATTCAATATATAGTTGATTTTATAATTGGATTATAGTAATCAATATAATTGAATTAAAATGATAGTTGATTTTATAATTAGATTATAGTAATCAATATTAAAATTATAGTTGATTAAATAATTGGATTATTGTAATCATTATAATAAATAGTACCTTATTAAAATTGATTAAATAGTTGGACTATTGAAATCAGAAAGAATTGAAAAGTTGAATATTTAAAATATATAATCCTTGGATTAAATGTTTTAATGATTTAATTTTATTGGGAATTCATAATAGGTTACTTTATTGGATAAAATAACTTGTTATATCTAGGCCATAATTAAGCAAATAAGTAGAGCATAAAATCTTTGGAAGATTTATGTGATGATGACTTTAGTGCTTAATTAATATACTTATCATAAATCTATCTTTAGATTTAAAAGTATTAAATTGCAATTATAATTCTTAGAGAATTCATTGACCATTCTAGTGGAGAAAAGTCAAAGTTTGCAATTGGGCGTGTTGCACAAGGTGCATATCGTTTCGATATTCCGAAACCCAAGGCTTGGCCAAAGGTTTGTGAAATATTGAAATGATAATTGACATATCCCAAAGTGACTAACATTTGGATATGGAACACACGAAGGAATTAAAGAAAGGGCGAGGCTCTAACTTTAAAATATTTGTCAAAGTTATGTTCAGTACTAGTATTGAAATTGGATTTTAAATACTTAGTGTGGTACATAATATATATGTATTGTTGTTTAGAATCCGCTATGAGCAGGATACTGACTTCAAGCCGAGATTTCTCTGCGAATCGGAAACGGGACGAAAGTCGCTGTTTCGACTGTAGATACCTAAGTTTAGGAACTACCCTTTGGGTATGTACTTAAATTAGGAACTGTTATAATGTAACTAGTTTGACTAGAGACATTATCTCTATATCAGTGTTTAATCCGTTGCGGATAAAACCTTTATATTATAGAACACTAAGTGTTTTATTATATAAAGATGATACTGAGATAAAAACATTAGATGTAAATAACAGAATTTATATTTTGAATATAAATAAAATCTCAAACATATAAAAATGAAAAATAAATAGCTCAAATTGATTTGATCAATAGAGACTTATTTGTGGCATTGTTGTCTAGGGCACAATTAAACGAGACTCGTATATCCACACTTTTGAAGAGTGGGTACTAGGACTGATTTGACTATTCAAATAAGGTCTGCGAATCTAGTTTATTAGGTAAAGTACCTAAAATACTATTTGCTTGGTAATAGTATAAGGGCCACCAATCTGTTAGCCCTATTCATGGTGAAGTTAGTGGGCCCATATCTAGCTAGGCTAGATGTGAACATGAATATTTCGTGACCTTGACGGATGTAGCATCAGGTTATGGTTATGTGTTTCTTTTGAAGAACACAGATTGGAAACTTTAGAGTTTCGACACGAAATAGAAAAACAGATCGGCTGTAGTATTATTCCGCCATGGTAAGACCGTAATGAAAATACTTAAACAGTAAGTTTCATACGTACATGAAAGAGTACGGTATTCTTTCAAATGAGGACTCCTCCTGAGACACGTCAGTTAGACGGTGTGTCCGAACTAAAACCGAATTTTGTTGGACATGATAAGGTTTATCACGAGTCGCTCTGAGCTACTGTTTCCTTCAATAGGATATGTATAAACAGTGCAAAACTTATTTAGAATAAGGTTCCATATAAATCTGTTTGACAGATGTCATATAGGATATGAACAGGGAAGAAACGAAGTTTCTCATTCCTGATAATTTGGGTATGCCAGACATAACGTTTGGATGATACCAAACTAAAAGACCCAAATTGGATAAGTGCCAATATAGGTTATCCTAAGGGAAACCTTAAGTATAGTACTTATAAATCTCACATGAGAACAATATGATTGTTGCTCACCATGCGGTTTTCCTGAGAGGAATACCGATATGCAGTGGTCAGTGGGAGGATAGTGATACTCGATGAAAATCAGAGTAATACTGTTCGAGGCACGAAGTCCTTAATGGAACATGAATAGTTCATCTATGATGAATCTATACCATTAATCTTCAAATACACAAGAACTTCGTAGATCGGATAGAGTCAGAAAACAACCTAGGGTATGGGTTTCTGATCTAACCTCATAAAGATGTCAATCTTATGAAGGTATACCGACCGACTACGTTTTGAGGAAGTGATACAAGGTATCAACTCCCTATTATGGCAAAGTGCCATAAGTCCGAAATGGATTCCATTTATAACAACTATTTTGGATACTAGTTGTTGTACCACAAGGCATTGTGCCTATTGGTACTTTGAACGTCTTCAAAGAAGACATACATGGAAGGCAACATACCAACGTACAAAGCCGGGCTTTTGACGGAAAGGTATCGTTATCAACATTGTGTTAATAACGATTCAACCTTTTACCTGTTGCCATGGTAAATCCATTTTGAAGGTGCTTGTTGATAACTGCGTTTTTCATTTATGAAATGTGTCAGTTATAGATCAAAATCACTTTCCTGAAAAGGAAACCTTTTGGAGGATGTTTACAACATCCTGACGATTTTGTATAACCAACAAACGAGGTTTGCGGGTTATTCGATCCATGTTTGGATTAATGCAAGCATAAGGTTCTTGGAACTGTCATTTTGAAATAATCATAATGATTTATGATTTGACTCAAAACGAAATAATTCTTGTGTATATAAGGAGGTTAGTGGGAGAGGGCACTGACAATGAAATTCTCATAAAACAATTGGTGAAAGCTTGGCTTTCATAGATATTCTTTCAATAGAAATTCTCCGTAGAATTCTGGGGAGTAACAACCTTTATTCAAGGAATAAAGATCTACTGGGATAGATTTGGAGTTGTTAACACTCTCTGGGAAATTGTACATTGAAAATGTACTTGTATTGGTGTCTCATACGCTTCGAGCATATGGAGTCACGATCAGGTCAATCCAAGTGATAGTCACTGGATTGAAGATTAAGAACATCTGTTAGTATCTGAGAGAACTAAAGATGTTGTCTTAAACTATGGAGAAGGAGAACTTGAAGTGACTGGGATCACTGCTGCAAGTTTCCAAACAATTAAATACTACGGTACTATAAAGTTTGAATAACGGGACAGTGAGCTGGAAATCTTCCTAGCAAGATAACTGTTGCCGAATAAACAACAAATGCGGATTATTGCTGCAACTGAGGCAGCAATAGAAGCCATTTGGATCGAAAATAAATCTAATTAGATTAGATATAGTTCTGTTAGCAGCTGAGCTAGGCGTCAGCACATGCTAAGGAATTAAAGGTCTCATCGACGATCCCGATATATACTTCTATATCATCTGATTCGTTCGGATCACACATCATGGCGATGTGATGATCATATAAATCGCGTCAGACGATTATCAAACAAATCCGCTAACGAAAACCTTTCCTCAGCAATTTGAGCGAACCGTACATAGTTCGGGTGTAGGACACTTGAGTGACTAGCTATGTTCCAAGTGGGAGATTGTTGGATATAATGACCCATAGCGTCACTATTTGCACAGATCATTGTGTTGTTGTAGCAAATTAACTATGTGACAAGGAAATTGCACTCTCATCATTTGTGATTAGAGCACCATAGATATATAAATGAAGAGAGGTCTCTATGATTAGTTCCTGGACTGAGAATGATATGAGACAGTATCAGTCCCCGAAGGATTAATCATTAAATATCCCTAGCCGGAGTATTATCGAGACTGGACATCGATAATGCGGAATAGGCTAGTATTGCACTTGTGTGCGTTGTGAGGGCACAACGGCATAGTTCTCATAAATATAAGTGTTGGATACTTATGCAAGTGCGATAGGAGGTCGTGTTTCACCGATGGTATGGGAAACAGCTTCGCTCTGGATAGACCTTTCGGAATCCCATTGGTATTATGACTATGTGTCTATGGGAGGCCGAAATCAAGGTAGGAGTGTATAGTCTTAACCTGAGACTTACATCGCTAATACTTACGATAATCGATAGACTTTGGTCTTGGTGGTACAGGCTTTAACCGGTTCTGCGTACACCACTTCTGGGTTTATCAGAGAGTCGTAGTGTATTGGATGTGATGTCAAGACGGAAGTATCACTCGAGTCATAGTGGAGATGATGTCACGCAGGATACGGTATTAGTGCTCTTCAGTGCTGCGCGGCCATCGGGATATTATGACAAGGTCATGTATATCCGATTATAGAGACTAGTTACCAGACATCCGACATGTGCTTCGTACGGGGCAGACACTTATCCAGCCCCAGGCCTAGCACGTGACTATCCGATACTGGGCCGATATGCACAATACAATCGTATACTACGCTTGATACAGATCTTAATATTCTTCAATGGATATGTCCGGAGAATTGGGTAGACTTGGTGCTTTGCTAGGAGTCGACCTTGTCTCGTAAATCGGTAGAACGTAGTACTTGGTACGTACGTGATTCGGATACTCCGACGACCGCATTTACTACCAACTTATCCGGGGATCTCATGGGTCGCTTCCCGATAATCCACCGATGACGCACAACTCGCACTCTTGAATAATCTGGAATTATATAGAAGAGAGAGAAAATTAATCTAGGATTAATTACAGAGATATTTTATCTAGGATAAAATATCGTCTAGAGAGAGATAACGATTAATTCGGAATTAATCGATAAATTAATATATTCGATATATTAAATGAAATTAGATTTCGACGCGGAATTAAAATTAGATTTTAATTCGGGCGAACGAATTAATTTAGAATTAATTCGTTAGCGACGTGAATAGTGAATTCGCTAGGCGTAATCATCTAATTACGACGCGACGGAAAAATCGTTAATTTGGAATTAACGAACCCGAGCCCGAGTGTGATTGCGAGCGCATTCGTATTTCGAATTCGAGTGCGGCGACGCAAGTCACATCAAGCGTCAAATCATTCGTCACATCAAGCATCAAATCGCATGTCACTTTGAGTGATGTGACTTGATAACATGTCACTTTATTAAAGTGACTTGATGTGAATAATGATGGACTTGACATAAAGTGTAAAAGCATTTTGGAGGGAAAACTTTTGGTTTTTGGCTCCAAAATTCATTTAATTTATTAGATAAAATTAAATGGAAATTGATTATTATTTTGGAAAATATATAATCAAAAGCTTTACACCTTTTTGCATTATGTCAACAACTTCTTCTCTCTCCATTTTCTCTCCTTTGGTTCACGCCCAAATGGGCACAAAGCTCACTGTTTTTCATCACAAAAACCGTGACTTTGAGGGAAGCTAGAGTGGGTTTCCATGGTGGAAATTCAAGTGCTAGCACACTTACGAGTCTTGCGAAGGTGGTAGTGAGGTTCGACCATGAGCCGGGATCCGTCCGACGAAGTTAGGAGCTCCATTTCGCAGCTCAAAATTCAGTAGACTGAAGGCAGTGAACTGCATGCAGTGGCGCCAAACCAGTGAGCATTTTGGGCTTTGTTTGTTGCCGATTCGACTCAACCAACCAATGTAAGTATTCCGCTATCTTCGTTGGTGTATTCACGCATTGTTTTCATGTCTTGTTTGATCTTGGGACCTAGATTAATACCAACAGAAGAAACTTACTAAAATCCAAGCTTTCTTGATTTTTCCTTTCTTTTCACAAGCTTTCTCTTTGTTTCTTCAATGGAGTTTTTCTTTGTAAAGTGTATTAGGTTAAGAATAAAATGAAATGAAAAACAATATATACTTGTATCAATTATGCCTTGGCCGAAAATCACCTATTCAAATACAAGTCTTGTAATTTCATTTTCATTTCAGTTTAATTTAGTCAACTTGGTTAAATATCCAAAAACCACTTTATTAGATATTTTAATTAAGTCAACAAAGGCAACTAATATCATTTACATCAAATATCTTAATGTAAGATATTTATATTTTAATTAATTTAATCATTTAACAATTAAATAATTAATTAATTAATGAAATATAAATATATTAAATATATGTATAATATTTACATTAAATATCAAAAATATATATTCATTTAGGATATAAGTCAAATGTCTCATTTTGACTATTAATTAATGTGTATTTAAATTAATCAAGTATTAAATGTAAATACACAATAATTAGGTAAATGACTATCGAGTCCCTTTAGCACGTATCTTGCGTTTAATCCTTTAAACGACTTTATAAATAATCAATATTATTTATTAATGTTGCTCTAGTGCTCTACGAGTATGTTTCATTATTGAGACTCTCTAGATTCAGGTATATCCGTCACGAAATCTAATTTCGTGTCCATAATCTATCCACCCGTAGATTATGACGATCACGGATAATCTCGCTGAACCATACAGGTCGAGGTCATGGCAAATGTATAATTCCTCCGTCACAGGTATCCGGATAAATCCCAGAGATATAGATGTAAACGTCAAATCTCTACGGGGATTATCCAGTCGACTATTCCATTAGCAATCTCTAAAAGAATGTTTAGAACTAGCTTCTAAACTTTACCACAGGCCCATGGTTTTATCTGATTGCTAATCATATGGACTACCTATGCTCTGATACACAGAACTGACGGATCCTATCTTGATACACATAGGACACCCTGAGGATCTGTCTACACCCAACGAACAGGCGGAGGTCTGATCTAAATAGATCGGTGACGTGACTGCCATCTAAGTGTAGAAGATGTCTCATGTGCCCACAATGACATCTCAAGTCTAAGAATCACAAGTGCTACTCAACCCGAGAAGATTCTTATTGACGCTGGTGTACCATCCATTAAGAATCTTCAGTGAGTCGTTCAATGTTTATCCGCTATAAACACCTACACGTCTATACTAGTCTCCAAGACTAATGGTTCATTGAGAAACCATTGGAATCATATATTCCAGTATACGACATGTACTGGTCTCAACGGGTTTACTATACTGACCAAGTAGTGTAAACCTTGACCAGGAACAATCTGAGAATGACAACGTCATGATACTACTCAATGTCAGTTGCGACGCTTTTGCAATATTACCAAGACTAATCATTCTAAGGTCATTACGTCTTTACCATTTAATAAGATAGATTATATTATAGAAACTGCATATATTATTCATAATAATAATGTTTTACAGAAGTATTCAAAAGAAATACAACCGGGAATTGGCGCTCTGAGCACCAACCCCAACATGAAGGTAGTTCATTTGCGCCGGTAGAACTTATATGATAAGAGACAAATTCAAGTGAAAATGGAAATCATGAACGTGCCAAAGCTATCAGGACTACACCGGTAGCTTGAGTTTGTCATTGACAAGTTTAACCTTGATACGCCTCCTTGTGAATGTTCCAAAGCTGTCATAATGAGAAACGATCAGAACCAAACCCAGGAGTCACATTGAGTGTGATTGACAATGAGTTGTCTACCTAATGAATATACGTAGGCGAGAACGTGCCAAAGCTGTGAGTCGAAATATATTCATGGGGTCCACTATGAAATTCAATTTAATTATTGAATTCTCATTTTCGTTAGGGGATTACGGTTTTATGTAAAGTAGTGGGAGGCACTGCTACGTTAAAATTTTTTAACTAATGCAGTGTGTAATATTATGTAAATTGTCGCTTATGTTGTTCATTATTCTATTGTTTGATAGAAATAAACTTCTATTCACTGCATGCATATTTTATATATGTTTTCTGACTTAAATTATGGTTGCAGAATTCTAGAATAGGTTCTAGATTAGAATTGACTATGATATAATCATTCTAGACAGAATAGTTTCTTATGCAGTAAAGATTGACATGAATTGGTTCATGTCTTGAGATTCTTCACTAGCATTAAGAAAACCCTATTAGGTATTTGTTTATCTGATTATGACGTTACTTGGCTTTAGTGACATTCAGATGTCACGTGTCTGACATAATTTGCTGATCAATTATTTGCAATTATTGTAAATAGTTGAAGGTAAATAGTAAAGCTAAAGAAAGAAGATGCGTATAGCTGTGTGTAGAAAATATTGATTTTCACAATATGACAACTGTAGATATTGGATATCAGATCTCCATTCTAGTTATTTAAAATACGTTGAATGATTGTTTTGATATTTGATATCAGAACTTGCGGCTATTGGATAGTTACTTGTTCTAAGTAAACAGTTGTTACATATTTAAAACGACTAGTAGTGTCATTTATGAATAGATAAACATTAAGAAAATTATTCGGTTAAGTAAATAACTTAGAATATTATGAGATTTTATCACTTAAGTATTGGATGCTTATTCTATATGGTAAAAGATGGTCTGATATAAGATCACACAATATATCCTTATCTATTTAATGAATATTGTATTCGGGAAGGCGACTAAATCTCATTTAACCAATGATTGTCATTGGACCGGAAAATTTATTAAATTGATACATTGGATGTATGCAATTTAATGAATTGTAAATTGCTTAAGGTAGTTTTCTTTACTTCGTAACTTATTCAATGAACTGTCATGACTTAGTTACGTGTTTCTGATGAAACACAGATAGAATATTTTGACTGGTTCAAAGATATTCGATTTGAAGTTTTGAAAACTGTACCTTTAAAATTCATTGTGAGTCTTTGAATTGTTCAAAGATGTTTGATGTAGGAAACGACTTTCCTTAGCGCGGCGGAAGTTGCTTGTGGTGGCACCGGGTCCAGTATGGATCTTCAAAATTTTCTTTGCCTTCTCCCTTTGTTGTAGTAGATAGGATCAATCATTTGGTGTCCAACACTTAGATCAACCACTCGATCTTCCAAATTATGACTCGAAACCAACAAACCGAAGTGTGGGCTTCACTCACAAAGATTAAACCTCTAAACTATGTAGATATTTAAGATGTCACAAAGGTGTTTGGCTTTAGGAATTTCACAATACTTGTGAATGCTAGAACTCTCTCTATTTTCTCTCAAATCTTTTCTCATAACAGTTGTGTGAATGAATGCAAAGTGTTAACCTTAGGAAGTGAGAGAAATGGTAGAGATTATATTCTCTTACACAAGCCAACTAACCTTGTCATTAAGCATCTAATGCTTTCTTGCAATGGCCAACACAAAAATGTGAATGGCATACCAAAGCATAATAAATGTTAAGCTAAAGACAATGGATTTGTCATTAAGCATTCAACGCTTTCTTTCAATGGAAAACACATAAATGTGGAGGCCATACCAAAGCATAAAATGCATTAGCTAATGACAAAACTATTAGGTGTATCCAAGCCACCTAATAGACATAATTGCTTGGATTACATGGTAAGCCATATGGCTTTGTCTCCAATGGTAAATATAAATCAATATATTAATAATAATTTATTTACCTTCAATTATGTTGTAGTAATTATCTCATAATTATTACTAACTTGATTATCTCATAATCAAGACTTGATTATCTCATAATCAAAGAATTCTAGAAAATATTAAGTTAAACTAATTTAACATAGTTTTCATTTGTGACAATAAATATTATTAATCTTATTAATAATATATAATTAAATATAATGTGAGCATATAATTAGACATTCTAATTATATTAGGTTTGCTACAGTTAATCGAGCTAGCACGGAGACCAAATGGACCTACGGTTCCGAGCTCCAATAATTCTGAAATATTAATTAAACTATTTAATCAAATATTATGAATTATTAACTCCGCGTTATTCCACTAAAAACTCGAATTTGAACTTCCATTACCGTAGTTGGATTAAATAAACCGAACATTTTCGGTGTCCATCGATATAGTCATTACATATGGATATAGCCCTTCACGAATATCTCATAAATAGAACCGAGTCATAAGTCCGTTAAACCCCTCTAAATATTTTGTCTCTTAAGCACCATTGATTCTATAATGAACAATTAATTCATAACAATTATGAATATAAAATACTTTCTATTCGTAATAGAAAAGTTGAGCGCACAAATTGTTCAAGTCCCGAATCAACTCTTAAATGAGATATTCATCTGCTTCTCGTAAGAATGAGTGAATTCCATATCTATGTAAAACGTTCCCAACTACATACCAAATCATATCCCCAAAATACGTAGTTATTGGCTGGGAATGCAACACCAACCTCACCATAGTAAATCAAAAGACATAACCTGTCATGCAGTAGTTCGTAGTACACTCAGGATTAAGATCGAATCCATATATGACCATCTATTAGATAAAATGAATTTCTTCGGTTAACGGATATTAAAAGAAATTCGTATTTATCTGAGTCCAGTCCTATATGATCTTATCATACAAAGTGCCTCCATTCCCATGTCACTACATAAACGATCCCGGATCAAAATCGTCATACAAGTATAGAATGGACCGCAACTATAGATAAACCGCAAACAAAGTACCCTCCTTGTTCGCTCTCTATGGACTATTTAGATTACTAACTTTAGACTTAAATCCTCTTGTGCATCAAACATACACTAAGTCTAAAGGTACAAGAGTAATCAAGGTAAACAAGACAATTGGACAATATGCGATATAAATCAAACAACTTTGATAAAATGAATAATGCATTTATTATTATTACAAAAATCAATTTCGTTTACAATACATGAGCTCTAGGACATAAATCCCAACAATATCCACTTGGACTAGAGCAAATGAGACATGTCATGTAATCCTAAACCATTTAGGTGACCTTCAAATACTTTAGCCGATAAGGTCTTTGTAAACGGATCAGCGAGGTTATCTGCGGATGGAATTTGCATGACAGCTCCACACTATTTCCATGATGAGGTGATATTTCCTCTCAATATGCTTACCCCTCTTGTGGCTTCTCGGTTCTTTGGAGTTCGCCACTGCACCACTATTATCGCAAGAAAGTGTGAGTGGTTTATCCATATCTGGAAAAACTTCCAGATCTACCAAGAACTTACGCAGCCAGACTGCTTCCTTAGCTGCTACATATTCAGCCTCCATGAAGGAGTCAGCAATACAAGATTGCTTAATGTTCCTCCATACTATAGCCCCACCACCTAGGGTAAACACTGATCCAGATGTTGATTTCCTAGAGTCGACATCCGTCTGAAAATCAGAGTCTGTATATCCTCTCAGAATCATATCCTGACTTGTATATACAAGCATATAATTTCTCGTTCTCCGAAGATACTTGAGAATATGTTTCACCGCTACCCAATGATATAATCCTGGGTTGGATTGAAACCTACTAACTACTCCCACTGCAAAATAGATGTCTGGTCTCGTGCATAACATAGCATACATAAGACTTCCAACTGCTGAAGCATATGGTATATGTCTCATCTCCTCAACTGCTTGAGGTGTCTTAGGAGACTGTTCCTTAGACAAATGAATTCCGTGCCTGAAAGGTAAATTACCTTTCTTAGAATTCTGTATACCAAATCGCACAAGAATCTTGTCGATATAGGTTGCTTGAGACATTGCTAACAGTCGTTTCTTGCGATCCCGAATGATCTGGATCCCAAGTACATAACTTGCCTCTCCCAAATCTTTCATTTGGAATTGGTTAGCTAGCCAGATTTTCACGTCCGATTATATCTTTACATCATTCACAATGAGTAAAATATCATCAACGTATAACACAAGGAAAACCACATTCCCATCAATGATGCACTTGTAGACACAAGGCTCATCGGTGTTCTGCTCAAAGTTATAAGACTTGATCGTAGTATCAAACCTTATGTTCCAAGATCTAGATGCTTGCTTAAGTCCATAAATGGACCTTTGCAACTTGTAAACTTTTTGCTCTTGACCTTGGTGATGAGTGGTAATTATATCACTATTTCCCACTCATTTAACCTAATATTTTGTATAGTTTCTTGAGTTTTGTGAATATTTTAATGTGTTTTGTGTTATTTTGTAGATAAATAAAGTTTCAGGACATTCTGGAGGTGATTTGGACCAAAACAGTGAAAATTGGAAAAAAGGGCATTTTGGTAATTTTCAGCGTCGCGACGCCTAACGTGCGCCGAACAGTGCTAATGTGCGCCGGGTCCACAAATCAGAATCTGAGAAAAGTTTGACTTTGCTTACATGCGCCGTGCCACGTGTCACCATCACAGCCGATCTGCTAACATGCGCCGTGCCACGTGTCAGCATCCTACGGTACCAACAGTCACCATCGCCACGTGTCGCTCCACGTCATTGCCACATCATCATCCACATCACCAGGTTGATCGAGTCAAACAACCATGTCACTGCCATGTCATCATCAGCCAATCAGGAAGTGCCACGTGTCACAATTCTATGGTGCCGACAGTCACTTTGCCACGTGTCACCACGTCACCGCCACGTCAACATCAATTATTGGCTCTCTAATCCTTATCTGACACGTGGCAGATAAGAATCTAGCCGACCAATCAGAAGCCGCCACGTGTCACAATAATTGAGATCCAACCACCCTGCCACGTGTCACCTTATCACCTTATCCAGAATCTGCAACCAACGAACCAAAGCATGCCACGTCGACATAATTGGCGTCGCGACGTGCAACCCCAACTGACCCCTATAAATAGAGCGCGAAATTCCAGTTTCAGTTGTACCACCCTCTGTTATCTCTTTGATGTAAAGAGAGAATTTCTCTCTCTAGTTTCTTTTAATTTTTAGTTTTCTTTTAGTTTTGTAATTTATTTTAATTACGTTTTGTAATAATAGTAATTTACTTTTTTTACTTTTTACAGTTTTTTACTATTTACCATGAGGAGGTAACTTCCCCAGCTAGGGTGAAAGGTAATTCTTTTACTATTGCTATTTAGATTAATCTCCCTTAAATATAATATATTCACTATTTAAAATATTGACTTAAAAAGGATACCGCCAGATTAGTCGGTTGGTAATTCATTTTAATCTTGTTTAAACCTGACTAATCAAGGATACCGCCAGATTGGTCGGTTGGTAATTAAACTTTCTTACTGCCTATATGGCAGGTTCATGGACAAATCTTTTTACCGCCTTAATGGCTGGTTGGACTTAATTTGACTTAATCAGGATACCGCCTATATGGCTAGTTGGTAATGTTATGACAAGTTTATATATTATATTATGGGAGATATCTAAATTAGTAGTAGTAAAAGTAATTCTTTTTACCTTTGCATTTTATTTTATTGTAATTTACTTTTCAGTATTTACTTTACCGCATTTTTACTTTATGTCTTTTATTTTCAAGATTTTACTAGCCCTAGTTATGTGTTGTACCTAAATTAGTTATCTGGGGTTGTGATGACTTTTAATATCACCGGTTTATAAGGGGTTATTTTATAGTTTGGGTAATTTAAAGGTTTACTTATTAAGTGTTAAGCTTAATGCTTCTTGTTGTCTGATCACCAATAAGATTGATGTGGTAAATCTAAAATGAACTAGACATAGGGATTTTAAGTTTCAGCCTTAGACTTAATAGCCCACGATCTTCCTTGAGGATAGATAACCCTTTAATAGATTTCCTTACAGGATAGACATATACCAGTCGGGCGGGGTAGCCATAATTTGAACTTAAACTTAATGAATCCAGATAATTTGGTTGACATAGACATATGGTTCAATTGGGTTAAACTGGGTATTTGCGTCTGACCATCGACATAGGCTTTTGCATAATTTAGTGTTCCAGGTTAGTAAACTGATTTATTACACAAACATAAAATAATCACTTCATCTTTTAAAAGATATTAGAATGAATCACAAACCTAGATAGTTTTTAATATTGAATTTTCTTAAATCTACTTTCGAACAATTTTATTTACTTGTTTTTAAATTTAGAATCCTCACCATTTTCAATCAATCCAACAACCTGTTAGATACTAGTAATCATTTGACCTCATAAAATTAATAGATTAGATATTAAGTCCTCGTGGGATCGATATATTTATATTACTTAAACGATACGTGCGCTTGCGTTATACGTGTGTGTTTACGCCGGTCAAGTTTTTGGCGCCGTTGCCGGGGACTTATTTATCTTTCACTATTAGTTGTGGGGTTAGATATGTTACTTGTATCTAATTTCATTTTACTTATTGTTTTTGTTTTCTTGTGTTTCGGGTTCTCAGAAACTACATGAGACGAACCAGAAGCTTTGAACTTCGACCGCTTGACCCAGAAATTAAAAGAACCATCAAACAGTTGAGAAGGGAAAGGCGAGAAGGCCAATAAGCTTTAGTCAATATGGAACCTGAACCTTTCGAGGTTGCACCACCAATTCCCATTCGAGACAGAACTATTCCGGTGGTTGACAGACTCATTTCCTGTATTGTACTTCCTCCCTTACCGGCAAATGCGTGTGACATCAAAACATGCATTCAAGTGATTCAGCAGTCAGTTCAGTTCGGGGGGAATGCAACTGAAGATGCTAATGCCCACATCAGTAACTTCCTGGAAGTTTGTGGCACTTTCAACTACAATAGAGCATCAAAAGAAGCAATGAGACTGCGAGTTTTTCCATATTCCCTGAAAGACAGAGCTAAAGCTTGGCTACATTCACTACCAGCAGGTTCTATCACAGCTTGGAACACTTTAGCCACCAAATTTCTTGCAAAGTAATTTTGATGAGTGGTATTTATATCACTTATTCCCACTCATTTGACCTAATATTTTGTATAGTTTCTTGAGTTTTGTGAATGTTTTGATATGTTTTGTGTTATTTTGTAGATAAATAAAGTTTGGAAAGCATTGGAGGCAATTTGGGGCAAAAACGGACAAAAATGTGTCAACAGGGATATTTTGGTCTTTAGCGCATCGCGACGCCAAGCATTCCGCGTCGCGACGTCTAAAATGCGCCGAACAATGCTAACGTGCGCCGGGTCCACAAATCAGAATCTGAGAAAAGTTTGACTTTGCTAAAATACGCCGTGCCACGTGTCACCATCACAGCCGATCTGCTAACATGCGCCGTGCCACGTGTCAGCATCCTACGGTGCCGACAGTCATCATCGCCATGTGTGCCACGTGTCATCCTACGTGTCTCCATGTCATCAGCCACGTCAGCAAGTCAACAAGTCAAAATTGCCACGTGTC
Organism: Zanthoxylum bungeanum; assembly: GCA_019454045.1. Taxonomy (NCBI): domain Eukaryota; kingdom Viridiplantae; phylum Streptophyta; class Magnoliopsida; order Sapindales; family Rutaceae; genus Zanthoxylum; species Zanthoxylum bungeanum. Next base: position 1,291 of record SKCR01036920.1, on the reverse strand, counting down.
GTGCCACATCATCAGCCAATCAGGAAGTGACACGTGTCGCAATTCTACGGTGCCGACAGTCTCTTTCCCACGTGTCGCCACGTCGTCGCCACGTCACCACCACGTCATCGCCACGTCAGCATCAATAATTGAGTATCTAATCATTATCTGACACGTGGCGGATAAGAATCTCAGCGACCAATCAGAAGCCGCCACGTGTCACAATAATTGAAGCCCAACCACCGCGCCACGTGTCACCTTATCAGCTTATCCAGAATCTTCAAACAGACGAACCAGAGCGTGCCACGTCGATAGAAACTGGCGTAGCGACGCCAGAGTCCTTGGCGTCGTGACGCTGGAAGCTTATCCGCGCCTATAAATTGAGCTTGAGATTTCAGAATTGAAGGCACCACTCTCTCTCTTATAATCTTTCTAAAGAGAGAGTTTCTCTCTCTACTTTCTTTTAATTTTTAGTTTTTTAGTTTTTAGTTTTGTAATTAATTTTAATTACGTTTTGTTAATATAGTAATTTAATTTTTACTTTTTACTTTTTACAGTTTTTATTATTTACCATGAGGAGGTAACTCCCCCAGCTAGGGTGAAAGGTAATTCTTTTACTGTTACTATTTAGATTAATCTCCCTTAAAAATAATATATTCACTATTTGAAATATTGACTTAAAAAGGATACCGCCAGATTGGTCGGTTGGTAATTCATTTTAATCTGATTTAAACCTGACTAATAAAGGATACCGCCAAATTGGTCGGTTGGTAATTTAATTTTAGTTCCGCCTTTATGGCTGGTTGGACTTAATTTGACTTAATCAGGTTATCGCCTATATGGCTGGTTGGAAAAAGAATCACAAGTTTATATATTATTTTATGGGAGATATCTAAATTAGTAGTAGTAAAAGTAATTCCTTTTACCTTAGCATTTTATTTTATTGTAATTTACTTTTCAGTATTTACTTTACCGTATTTTTACTTTATGTCTTTTACTTTCAAGTTCTTACTAGCCCTAGTTATGTGTTGTAACTAAACTAGTTATCTGGGGTTGTGATGAAATCCAATATCACCGTTTTATAAGGATTATATTATAGCTTGGGTAATATAAAGATTTATTTATTGAGTCTTAAGCTTAATGCTTTTTCATTAACTGGCCATTAATAAAATTGATCTGGTAAATCTAAAATGAACTAGACATATGGATTTTAGGTTTCAGCCTTAGACTCAATAGCCCACGATCTTCCTTGAGGATAGATAACCCTTTAATAGATTTCCTTACAGGATAGGAATATACCTGTCGGGCGAGG